>JAPFFP010083193.1:0-22027 GCA_026153255.1 Solanum medicagineum | reverse complement strand
TTGATGACTGCAAGTTCGTTGAACTTTTACTCTTTCAGTGCTCGGTACTCCTCCCAAGACACAATGCTCATAAAACAATCAATCTAATCAATCATCTCAATCAACTTATCTCAAATCAGCCTTGTAGAGGCACATTCATCATTCATTCAGTATCATAGGGACTCTCATGATCTCATCAATTAATATCTCAACCAATACCTCGAGGCTTAGAACAATCATTATGGAATAATTGAATAGAAAAATCATTAGTGTTCATTTAGGAAGACTTATGGACCATCAAACACTATCAACCTAGCATGATTCTCACATTCACATTCACAATCTCTATCAACATTCCTAATCAAGGCTCTAAACTCAATCTCAATCTTCGTTCATGCAATCTTTATGATATAATGAGTAGGGTTTATGCAATAATTCATATAAAATATTCAATTTGAAAACAAGTTTGTGATGATCATCAACATATGAAAATACATGTAATAAATATAATTTCTCAAGAAAATAATCAAGAATCATGTACGCAAACTCAAGAACTTTCAACTCACTTCTAAGACCATCTATGGGGTACACGAGAGAACAATATCATGCTTTTAGTTTAGCCTTACATACTTGGGGTGAAGCTTTAATGATCAATCTTCAAGAATTCTCCTTGAACTTCCCCCAAATCAATCTTCTTTCTTCTCTTCTCTCAAGCCCTAATCTTTCAAGTGTTTGGAAAAGGACCTAGAATGGGGTTTAAGACCTTATTTACGCATCAAAATGACCTAATTTGATTATGTTTTGAGTTAGGAGGGGTTGGGAATTGACTGGAACGCCCCTCACAAATTTAAAAGAAAATTTTCGACTCAGAGAAGCGGGTCCGTGACACGGACCCGTCACACTTACGTGCATTTTTTTTGGAAATTTTCCAAACGAGTTTTCCAATCTCCATTGAAAAAATTTGAAACAAAAAATAAGTGTGCATCTGCGATAGGGCGTACGACGTGCCTCTGTCGTGCATCAACACTAGAATTTATTTCGATGAAAAAATTATTTTTCGATCCAATAACTCTAAAATTTGAATGAGACTATTTATTCACTCAATTTTTTTATTTGATCGTAAATCTAGTCTTGGATTTCCAAATGGAGCATAGAAAGATATGTTATGCACACATCTCTATTCTAGGGATATTTTGATAATTGTGCCAGGTGTTACATGTCCTATGAGGAAATTCCAACCCAAATCCTTAATCGTCAAGTTCGTAAGCTAAGGAACAAAGAGATAGCCTCCGTCAAAGTTTTGTGGAGGAACCAGTTTGTTGAGGAAGCTACGTAGGAAGCTGAGGAAGCTATGAGAACCAATACCCATATCTATTTGTGCCAAATGATGAAGGTGTTGAAGGTAATGTTCCTATGCTTAACTTAGTTGATGTTTCCATTGTTGAGTTGATGTGTCTACTTTTGAGTCTGAGTAGAGTTTATAGAGGTTGTTGAAGAGATGGAAGTTTGAGTTCTCTAGTGAGTCGAGATGAGTCTTGCATCTATTCATGCTTTATTTCCACCTCTACTCATCATTCGAGGACGAATGATCCCAAGTGGGAGATAATGTAACACCCGATGAAATTAGCGAAATATCCCTAGTGGAGAGACGTGTGCATAACGCATCTTCCCAAGCTCCAATGAAAAAATCTAAGGCTGTATTTCCAATCAACACCAAAAATTAAGTGGAAAAATGGTCTCGATCGAATTTAGAGTGATCATATCAAAAGATAATCTTTTGATGAAAACACCGAGAAAGTGTCTGTGAGCATTAAGGCCGCGATGCTCCCTGAACGCGGACTTACACTTCTATTTTTTTTTCAAATTTTTGATGAAGATTGGAAAAACCCATTCAGAGGATTTTTGGAAGAAAACACGCTAGTCCGTGCCTGAGGCGCGTCATGGACCTATCTAATTTCAAAGGAAAATTTTCTTTTATTTTTGTAAGGGATATTTTGGACCTTGCCGGACCCCTCCCAAGTTTAATAAATAACTATCAAGGTCATTTTCTCTGATTAGGACTTTCAAAAACCATTTTTTCGTAGCTTCTAAGAGAGAAATCTTGAGAGAAAAAGAGGGGGAAACTTGAGATTTTCAAGACAAGGGGTAAATTCCTTGTAGAGACTTTCTATACTCTTCATGCCAGGTATCTAAGGCTAACTTAATACATGGAATTGTTCTTCCATGTGCCCCTTTAATTAAAGTAAGTTGATAGATGAATGTAATGAGTTTTATGTATGTAATTCTTGGGTATTTTCCTGAAATTTATACCTATATCATGTATTTTATATGTTGATGATCATCACAACTTCACTTACGACATACATGACTTTATTATAATTTATTCCATAAAGCTCTGTATTATACTTTGTTAATGTCTGTAAGAATGAACTTAGGAGATGAGTCTAGAGCCTTGATTGCATGGATGTACTTGTCATTGTGGTTTTGGTCCTGACTTAAGAGTTTTGATGATGGTGTTGATGAGATTGATGTCCTTAGAGTCTTAAAGAGTTTGAAACTTAATTCTAAAAGAATATTCTGAGTCCAAGAGTTGATGATTGAAGTAATAAGTTGAGTTAAGAATGTCCAATGAGACTAGATAAAGAGTAAACTTGATGTTTGATATCTTATGAGCATGTGATCCTGGGAGGAGGAGCACCAAAATGAGTAAAACTAAGTCCCACTCATACTCATTAACTACGTGGCCAACGTAGGAGAGGATTGAACCATAAAATCAAATCTCTCCTTAGTCCCAAACGAGGACTTGATGTTCTTTATTTGTGGATCCACAGATGTGACATCCATTACCCCGGCAAGGCATTGGAAAAATGTGGCAAAGATATCATTTTCTTGTATCATTATCGGCTCATAGGTGATAGTTGTCGGTTAGTGAAACTCCCATATAGGTCCCACACTGATAGTACTCTGATGTTGAGTTGATGGTATGCGTCTTGATTGATGTTGATGAGATTTTTTCTACCCCTTATCCTTACCTTAGATGAGTACCTATCATCTCGAGTGTGTATCTTATGAGTTGAGATTATTCCATGTTATTTTCTGCATATATTATTTCATTCAGCTATTTTACATACCGTACATTCTATGTACTGACGCCACTCGGCGCTGCATCATTTCATGATGCAGATATAAGCTAGAGGACTTCAACAGATACATCATTAAGGTTCAGCATTCCTAGTTCGAGATAATGGTGAGTCCTCCTCCACATTTGGAGGATACCATTCACTTTCCTTCCTATATTTTGCGTTAGCTCTTTTGAGTTTGCGGTAGCCATGGCCTGTCATGGTAACTTACTAGACTGTAGAAGTAGAGTCTTAATAGACTAGAGATGATGATTTGATATTGGGGTCTTTGCCTCTCTAAACTGAGTTTCTTAAATTTGTTATTATGTCATAGATGTTGAGACTTATCTTATTGGCCTATGGGCCTTATTATTTGATGAAGAAGTGATTGAGTTTCCCACTATATATCTTTTATTCTAATACTTTCCGCTATATAGATGATTGCATGAATGTCTTGAGACTGAGTGGTTCGCTTGGGGACTAGCAATAGTCTCTGAATGCCGGTCACGTCTACGGTACCCTCCCAAAGCATGACAGTGATACCTATTAAATACACATGGATCCACCCCTTTTGATACCCTCATTATTGTTTATTACATAAGAAAAAATTTCATCAATCATACTTAGTGATTTTTCTATATGAAAAGATATAATAAATTTTGTTATATTAATCTTGAATTGGAAAATCTTTTGTTGATATATGAGTTACAATGGCTAATAAATTTTATGTGACGTGATCCGAATAATATGTAGAAAAATTATAAATTAAATAATTTAGAACTAATAATTATATATGAGACATTATATATAAAAATCACAACTAACAACTTTTTAATTTGCGATTTGTTTATAAAGAACATACAATAATAAATTATTAATTAACTTTAAGAATAAATAAAAGATATTGTAAGTTTACCTCAAATCATAATGAGCAATTCTTAGAATTGTGTTATTGCATCTTTAATCCTTAAGAATACACCTCCACTAATGATAAAAAGCTTAATGATAAGCCAAACAACTACTGAATAAAAATCAAGTCCCTACTATAAACAACTAATGAATTTCTTATATGAAATATCAACTTCTCATATTAGTGTTCATCTCTTATTCATTCTACATAATTTTGATTTTCCCAAATCTAGAAAATTAATTTAGGTAACATTAATTGTTAAAAGAATTGTAAACCTGAATTGATATCAATTGTTGAATTCTAAATGTAGTTTTTCCTTAGCTAGTGGTAGAAGAACTCTAAGATAAAATAGCGTGGGTACCGATTAAGTCATACACCAATTTAGCGCCATGAGATTGATATTTTAACTTTTATATTTGATTTAAATGAATAATTAGATTCTCATATCAAAAGATTACAGAGAAGACAGTTATAGAATCTTACTTCTGAAAACTCCACATAAAAGGACAGATAAATCAAACTATCCTCTAATAATTCAAGACACAACAGGCATATCAGGTGCTGAGATAGTGATATTGTAAATTATACTCATGGGACTATCACAATAAGGAGGAGTAACCTCGAGTAGAAATAACGGTTTCCATATTTCTCTTAGTACTTTAGGACTCCTATATATTTAATGAGTAGAATTTGACTTTTAATTACTTTTTATCCACGTTAGGACTCCTATCTATTCAATGAGTATGTTATATTTATTAACGTCAATATGTAATATATAATATTAAAATAAGATATGATAATTTAAGAAAAATGTTGAAAAGATAATTTTGTATAAAGCAAAATCTTTTAATGAAAGATAAAAAGTTCAAACAATACTTTTAAGGATCATCACACAAGTAAATAGAAAACAAAGATTGAGTAGAGATCGCTGCTAGGCAGACCTGTGCTTTTTCTGTTTTGAGAAAATACAGGTGAAACACTGAGAGTTGGCTAGTGATAGCTTGAGGCATTTGCCTTATGTGGTACTTTTTATTTTTCGAGAGCTGGCTAGTGATAGCTTGAGGCATCTGCCTTATGTGGTACTTTTTATTTTTCAAGAGTTAAACAGTTTATGTGTAATACCTAATAAAATTACCATGATGCCCCTAGAGGGGAGACGTGTGCATAACGTATCTTCCCATGCTCCGTTTGTGAATCCGAGACCGAATTTGTGATCAACACGAAACATGCAGCAGGAAAATGGTCTCGATCTGATTTTAAAGCAACTGAGTCAAAAAATAATTGTTCGTAATTAAATCTAAAACAGTGTGAGTACGCGTCAGGGTCACGACATGCCCTGGTCGCGGACCCACACTTATTTTTTTAGAAAATTTTGATGGAGATTGGAAAAGTCATTTTGAAAAGAATTTCACAGAAAATGCTCTCGTATGTGACACGTCCACGACGCGGACTTGTTCCTCCAAAGTTCAAAATTTTTAAAATTTTTCGAGGGGCATTCCAGACATTTTTCCACCTATCCTAGACCAAAACCCTGTTGTTTTAAAGTTATTTTAGCCCTAAAATTCTAAAATCCATACAAATTCCCTTTCATTTTTCACGAACACCAGTTAAACTAACGGTGAGGGAGCGTAAGAGGGATTAGGGCTTGGAAAAGGGATCTTCAAATCTTTAATAAAGTTTGTACCAGGTATGTAAGGCTATCTAAAAGCCTTACTTTTGAAGTTGTTCCATGTTCTTAGAACGAAATCTAGTCACGGGCCAACTCCATTTCATTCCTGTGAAATACTACGATACACTAAGGTTTTCTCATGCAAATTTTATTGAAACTATTATTTTTACTTTCAGAATTTCATGGTTGAGCGTGTTTCATTAATTCTTGAAGTTATTGCAGTTACAGGAATTACATTGGCTTGAGAATTGTTTTTTCCAATGTTTTTACTTGCATTGAAGTATGATTAGCTTGCTATAATCATTTACCCAAACTTAAGTATACTGAAATTAGATTTCCTTGAGATTGCATCATGAAATAATTCCAGAAAAACTAGTTTATAGAAAGCATATAAAACCAAGGCTCTTAGCAGTATACATTTTTAGCTAACCCTAAAGTGGGACCTTCTCTTACAGTTATTGAGCACAGTGCATGTTTTGGGAGTATTATTGAGCATTGAGGTGGGTTCGAGTTCAACAACTCCAACCCCACAAACTACTTAGCCAGCGTAGGATAGGATTGTACCTTATGTACAGCTCCTCATGGGCCATTGAGATGACCAATTTATATGGATCCATAACACTTCATCCCGAAAAGGTATGGGATGGCCTTGGCAATGTAGTCCAACACGTTGTATCATCACGAAGCTTATAGTGGTGATTGTCAGTTAGAGATACTCCCCAAGTTACACTATGAAGTATTTTCAAATATAGACAGAGTTGCATCTATTTACGCATGAAATTAGATTATTTTGCTATAATGCTTTAATCCTGTTTTAATTTAATCCTGCATTAAATCATCAACTTGAGCCTTGCACCCTAAGTTTTTCTGTTTTGGCTATTTTACATACCATACATTCCATGTACTGACGTCTTTTGGGCCTGCATCATTTTACGATGCAGATGTAGGTGGCAGAGATCCCCAATAGATATATCTCGGGCAATTCAACATTTCTACGTAACCAGTGCTGAGACCTCTTTGCAGCCAGAGGCTCGTATATGTTATTTCCTTCAGTTTCAATTGCTTTGATTTAGTGTAGGTTAGCCATGGCCTACCATGGTGCCCATATTCTAGTCATGCTTAGTAGAGGCTTCAAAAACTAATAGACAGTACTTTAATATCTCTTTCAGATTATCGATTCCTCAATTGACTTGTTTCATTTTATTCTCAGACATGAATTCGCTAGTAGTGTTTACTTCTAGCCTCCTATTATGGGTTAAGTCTTAGCAAAGTAGCTAGGCCAAGTGGTTCTCTTAGGGACCATAAATAGTTTCCGAGTGCCAGCCACGTCCAAGGTGTGGACTCTGGGCGTGACAAATTTGGCATCAAAGCATAAAGTTTAAGCATCCTAGGGTGTCTATAAAGTCGTGTCTAGTAGATACCGTATTATTGGTATGAAGCGCGCCACATCCATGATGGGGAGGTGACATGACATTAGGAAGTGTTGACCTTCTTTGGTATTCCATTTTGTTTTTCAAAGTTTAACTCTGATTAAATCTCTTTTAACTCGTGAGTTCACATAATGTTTTAGATCATGCCCTCGAGAAGAGCAGTTGTAAGTCCTGCATAGGCTAAGGACAGAGGACGCCCTACTATACAGAATTTGAATCAGGGTGAACTACAAGTTCGTGAAGGGCCAAAAGGTCCAGCTCTGCCTGTCCAACAACCACTACAGACTGGTATCTCCAATGTTGAACTCAGACAAGCCATTTAGATTTTGGCTTAGGTGGTGAAAACACCAAGGGATCAGCATAGAGTGGGCAACCATGATGTTCTAGACACTTCTAGGATTCACGAATTCTTCAGGATGAACCCGTCAGAGTTCACAGGGTCAACACTGAAGGAGGATGCCGAAAACTTCATTATGAGTTGTAGAAAGTATTCCAGGTTATGCACGTGGCTAATACCGAATATGTGGAGTTAGCTACTTACTAGCTTAAGGGGTGGCAAGAGTATGGTATGATCAATAAAATAACGAATAGGGGAGAAGGTGCACCACTCTTAAGTAGCGCTGTGTTTGAGGAGGCCTTCTTAGGTCGTTTCTTCCCGAAAGAGCTGAGGGAAGCGAAAGTAAGAGAATTTCTAAACTTAAAGCAGGAGTCTATAAGTGTGCAAGAGTACAACCTTAAGTTCAATTAGCTGTCTCGCTACCCTATATATGGTAGCTGATATGAGAAGTAGGACGAGTTTGTTCGTGGTTGGGCTCTCCTAAATGACTAACAAGGAGGGTAGGGCAGCTATGCTGATAGGAGATATAGACATAGCCAGATTAATGACATACGCATAGCATGTTAAGGAGGAGAAACTGACGGACAGGGAGGAGCTTCGCAACAAGAGGGATAAGACATCCAGTTAGGAGATAGGGAAGAGAAGGACTGGAAATAGGAGCCGCCCACCTTTTTAGTCACAGTCATTTGGGCCAGCTCCATCATCTGCTATTGCACCTGCACCAAAGGTTTGACATGAACAATGGTCCCAGAATTTTAGAGCCCAAGGCACCTAGTCACAAGGGAGTGTGGCTTAAGGATCTCCTCCTCATCCATTTTCTGGAAAGTGTGGTAAGTTCCATCCTGGAGAGTGTCTTTTGGGTACTAATGGTTGCTTCAGATGTGGACAGATGGGTCACTTCCTGAAGGAGGGCTCAATAGGAAGACAGAATTAGGGAGGCCATAGGGCTCAGTTATCTTCATCAGCACCAGCAGGCAAAATGACTCCTCGGGGTACTACTTCAAGGGAAGGCGGAGGTGTAAACCGTTTATATGCTATGGCCAACTGCTAAGATTAGGAGAATTCGCCAAGTGTAGTCCCTGGTATGCTCAAAGTGTTTTCTCATGATGTTTATGCATTACTAGACCCAAAGCTACTTTATCTTTTGTGACTCCTTACATAACTATGAAGTTTGAAATCAGTTTTGAGCATCTTCTTGAGCCCTTTAGTGTATCCACTCCTGTGGGTGAGTCTATTCTAGCTCAAAAAGTCTATAGAGATTTTCCTATCTCAGCTAGATATTGTCGACTTTGATTTTATTCTAGGCATGGAATGGCTTCATGCTTGCCAAGCTTCTATTGATTGTAGAACTAGAGTTGTCAAGTTTTAGTTTCCAAATGAGCCAGTCTTAGAATGGAAGGGTAGTTCAGTTGCGCCTAAGCATCATTTCATCTTATACCTTAAGGGGTGTATTTACCATGTGGTCAGAGTTAGAGATTCCAGTGCTGAGACACCCTCTCTTCAATTAGTTCCGGTTGTAAACGAGTTTCCTGAAATCTTTCTTGACGATCTACCCGGAGTCCCTCCCGATAGGGAGATAGACTTTGGGATAGATTTCCTTCCAAATACCCAGTCCTTATCAATTCCACCATATACAATGGCCCCAAAAAAATTGAAAGATTAAAAGAGCAGCTAAAGAATCTTCTAGAAAAAGGTTTCATTAAACCTAGTCTCTCTCCTTGGGGTGCCCCAGTCCAATTCGTGCGGAAAAAGGATGGTTCCCTTAATTTGTGCATGGACTATCGTTAGTTAAACAAGGTCACTATAAAGAACAAATATCCCCTCCCTTGAATTGATGACCTATTTGACTAGCTTCTGGGTGCCACTTTCTTCTCTAAAATAGATCTTAAATCCGGCTATCATCAGTTGAAAGTCAGAGAAAGTGATATCCCAAAGACAACTTTCATAACTCGATATGGACACTATGAATTTTTGGTCATGTCATTTGGCCTGACCAATGCCCCTGCAACTTTTGTGGACCCCATGAATCGAGTATTAAAGCAGTATCTAGAGATGTTTGTCATTCCATTCATCGATGACATCCTAATCTACTCCGAAACTAAGGAGGAACATGCTGCCCATCTTAGGATTGTCCTCCGGACCCTTAAAGACCATAAGTTATATGCCAAGTTTTCCAAATGTGAATTTTGGTTAGCATTCGTGGTGTTTCTAGGCCATATTATATTGGGAGAAGGTATTAGAGTTGATTCCCAAAAGATTGAGGCAGCGAAGAACTGGCCAAGACCCACAACTCCAACAGAGATAAGAAGTTTCTTGGATTTGGCTGGTTATTACATGCGTTTTGTGGAAGGTTTCTCATCTATATCAGCTTTCTTGACCCATAAAAGGTTAATTTCCAATGGTCAGAGGCTTGTGAGAAGAGTTTTCAAGAGTTGAAAACTAGGCTGACTATAACTCCAATTTTGTCCCTACCCAAGGGAACAAAGGGTTTTGTTGTATACTGTGATGCTTCCAGAGTTGGCTTGGGATGTGTACTAATGGAAAGAGGCAAGGTGATAGCATATGCCTCTAGACAACTTATGACTCACGAGAAGAGCTATCCAACTCATGATCTTGAATTTGTTACAGTGGTGTTTGCTCTTAAGAGCTTGCAGTATGTATTTAGTCAGAAAGAGTTGAACCTGAGGCTGAGAAGATGGTTAGAGTTGCTGAAGGACTACGACATGAGCATCCTCTATTACCCAGGTAAAGCTAATGTAGTTGCTGATACTCTTAGTAGGGTATCCATGGAAAACATTGCTCATATTGAGGATAAGAAGAGAGAGTTGGCCAAAGAAGCACATAGACTCGCACATTTAGGGGTCCAGCTTGCTGATACAAATGAGGGAGGTGTAGTTATTCAAAATGGGGCTGAGTCTTCATTAGTTGTGGAGGTAAAAGAAAAGAAAGATGAGGATCCCATTCTTCTCCAACTGAAAGAAGACCTCAATAAGCAGAAAGTATTAGTTTTTGCAAAAGGGAGAGATGGGATGCTAAGGTATCAAGGTAGATTGTGTGTTCCTAGTGTGGATGGCCTCCGGGATAGAATACTAGTAGAAGCCCATGGTGCCAAACACTCTATTCATCCGGGCACTACAAGGATGTATAAAGATTTACGAGAGATATATTGGTGGACTGGCATAAAGGGAGACATTACCGAGTTTGTGTAAGGGTCCAAATTTCCAAAAAGTGAAGGTAGAACATCATAGGTCTTGTGGTGTGGCTCAAAATATAGACATCCCTGAATGGAAGCGAAAGATGATTAACATGGATTTTGTAACAGGGTTACCGTGGTCTTGCAAACATCATGATTCCATCTGATAATAGTAGACAGAATGTCCATATCAGCTCATTTCCTACCAGTTAATACAATCGACACTGCAGACGTTGTGCCAGGCTATACGTCCGAGAAATTGTAAGATTGCATGGAGTTCCTTTATCCATTATTTTAGACAGAGGAGCCCACTTCACAACATAGTTTTGGAAATCCTTTCAGAAAGGGCTTGGCATAAAGCTTAACCTTAGTACAACTTTCCATCATTAGATAGACAAATAGGCATAGCGAACCATACAGACTCTTGAGGACATGTTTAGGGCGTGTGTCACAGACTTCAAAGGTAGCTGGGATGATCACCTACCCTTGATTGAGTTTTCTTATAATAACAATTTCCAAGCTAGCATATAGATGACTCCATATGAGGCCCTTTATGGGTAGAGATGTAGGTCACCTATTGGTTGGTTTGAGACTGGTAAAGCTAGATTGATAGGTCCTAACTTGGTTCACCAAGCCATAGAGAATGTGAAAATCATGCAAAAGAGGTTGAAAACCATGCAAAGCCGTTGGAAATTATATACTGATGTTAGAAGGAGAGATTTGAAATTTGAGGTAGGTGATTGGGTAGATCTAAAAGTTTCACCGATGAAAGGTGTCATGAGATTTTGAAGGAAAGGGAAGTTGAGTCCATGGTATATTGGTCCTTTTTCGATTGTGAGAAGAATAGGTAATGTTGCATATGAGTTGGAATTTCCAGCAGAGCTGGGTGCTATACATCCAGTGTTTCATGTTTCCATGCTTAAGAAATGCTTGGGAGATCCCTCCCTAGTTGTTTCTATTGAGAGTGTTGGGATTAAAGATAGTTTGTCCTATGAAGAGGTTCCGGTTCAAATTCTTGACCACCTAGTTCGTATATTGAGAATCAAAGAGATCGCTTCGGTTAAAGTGTTATAGGAGAAATCAACTCACCAAGGAAGCTACATAGGAAACAGAGGAAGATATGAAAGCAAAATACCCGCACTTGCTTGTGCCCCCCAAAGAGGGTCTCGAAGGTCAACTTTCCACTCTTGATTTCGAAGGTTTGCATTTGTTTTAGTTGAGCAACCTTGTATGTGTTGAGTTAATCCATGATATCATTATCATTAGAGGACGAATGATCCAAAGGGGGAGACATTGTAACACCCGATGAAATTATCATAATGCCCTTAGAGGGGAGACGTGTGCATAATGCACCTTCCCATGCTTTGTTTATGAATCTGAGATTGAATTTGCGATAACCATGAAAAATGGAGTGAAAAAATGGTTTAGGCCCAATTTTAGAACAACCGAGTCGAAAAGTAATTTTCCATAATTAAATTTGAAATAGTGTGAGCACGCGGCAGGGCCGTGACGCGCCCTAGTCGCGGACCTACACTTAGTTTTTTTAAAAAAAATTTCGACAGAGATTGGGAAACTCATTTAGAAAAATTTTGACAGAAAATGGTCTTGTACGTGGTAGGTTCGCGATGCAGATCTGTTCCTTTGAAGTTCAAAAATTTTAAAAATTTTTGAGGGGAATTCCAGATATTTTTTCACACATCCTAGACCAAAACCCTATCGTTTTAAAGTCATTTTATCCCTAAAATTCTAAAATCCACGCAAATTTCCTTTCACTTTGCACGAACACCAATTAGAGCAACAGTTAGGGAGCGTAAAGGGGATTAGGGCTTGGAAAAAGGTTCTTTAAATCTTCAAGAAATTTTGTGCCAGGTATGTAAGGCTATCTAAAAGCCCTACTTTGGAAGTTGTTCCATGTTCATAGAACGGAATTTAGTCATGAGCCAAGTCAATTTCATTCCTGTGAAATACTGTGATACACTAAGGTTTTCTCATGCAAATTTTATTGAAACTATTATTTTTACTTTCAAAATTTCATGGTTGAGCATGTTTCATTAAGTCTTGAGGTTATTGCAGTTACAAGAATCATATTTACTTGAGCATTATTTTCCACAGCATGTTTTTACTTGCATTGAAGTATGATCAGCTTGCTATAAGCATTTACCCGGAGTTAAGTATGGTTGAAATAAGATTTCCTTGAGATTGCATCATGAAATAAGTCCAGAAAACTAGTTTATAGAAAACATATGAAACCAAGGGTCTAAGCAGTATATATTTTGCTACCCCCTAATGTGGGACATTCTCTTACAGTTATTGAGCACAGTCCATGTTTTGGGAGTAGTATTAATCACCGAGGCGGTTTCGAGTTCAACAACTCTAACCTCACAAACTACGTAACCAATGTATGATAGGATTGTACCTTATGTACAACTCCTCATGTACCACTGAGATGACCCAGTTCAAATGGATCCACAACACTTCATACTCTACCCCTACAAGGTGTGGGATGGCCTTGGCTACATAGGCCAGTAAGTTGTATCATCACAAAGCTTATAGTGATGGTTGCCGGTTAGAAAAACTCCCCAAGTTACAATATGTAGTATTTCAGATATAGACAGAGTTGCATCTATTTATGCATGAAGTCTGATTATTTTGCTATAATTCTTTACTTATAGTTTAACTTAATCCTGCATTAAATCAGTGACTTGAGCCTTGTACCCTTTGTTTTCATGTTTCGGCTATTTTACATACTGTACATTTCACTTACTGACGTCCTTTGGGCCTGCATCATTTTACGATACAGACACAGGTGACAGAGTTCCCTAGTAGACATATCTCGGGCGATTCAGCATTTCTACATAACCAGTGGTGAGACTTCTTTGTAGCCAGAGGATCATATATGTTATTTCCTTCAGTTTCAGTTGCTCTAGTTTAGTATGGGTTAGTCGTGGTCTGTCATGGTACCCATTCTCTAGTCATGCTTAGCAGAGGCTTCATAGACTGATAGATAGTATTTTAGTATCTCTTTCAGATTATCGATTCCTCAGTTGACTTGTTTCATTTTAATCTCAGACATGAATTCGTTAGTAGTGTTTATTTCTAGCCTCCTGTTAGGGGTTAAGTCTTTCGCTGAGTAAAGTAACCAGGCCAAGTGGTTCGCTTAGTGACCAGAAATGATTTTCGAGTACTGACCACGTCCAAGGTGTAGACTCGGGGTGTGACATTATGTTTGATTGGGAATTTGTACATGAAATCTTCAAATTTTTTTGGCATGCAATCTTTATATTTGTAAACTATGCAGAAAGAATTATAAGTCACAATGACTAATAATTTAAAATATTTAAAAGATACATGAAAAAATGATTAAATAAACCAAGATTTTACCATAACTAATGTACTGCCAAAGATAGACTTATCTGAATCTCCAAATTCGGAAGGTACCATATAAACTGGCACGGAGGGAGTAATCATTTTTAAAAATATTATATTGTATCTTTCAATTTATTTGTCTTACTCTTTTTTTAGTTGGTTTTGAAACATTATAGAGTGTTTCTTTCTTTTGTATCTATTTTTAAATTTAACTTCCCACATGATATGTTTAATACCACAAGATTAAAAGAAATTTTGGTGTGTATGTGTATACATATAATTTAAGACCATAAGATTCAAAAATCTTCTCTACTTTTACTTTAAAATTTTGTGTCAAGTAAAATTAAAAAAAAAAGATTATAATAAATTTGGAGTATTATTTTAAATAATTTAAAAAATAATAGTACTTCGATAAAATTTTGCATCTCAAAGTTAATTTTTAAATATACTATGCTACATATTAAAAAATTAGAAGACTATACTTTGAACTAAAAATTAAAAATTTAAGACCTTCAATTTATTTTTGGCTTTGGGCCACTTATTAGCTTGAGCCATCCCTGGAGCTAGGTTGAGTTCGTTTTTAGAGAAAACACAGATCCTGGGTTGAGAGCTACGTTGAGATTACTATTACGGTAGATCGTTGCTAGGGTTGTTGTTTTGAGAATTTGTTTGTTTTAAGAAATTTAATCTATATTTTGGCGCTAAATTTTTGGTAAAAATAAATTACTATTTTTTAAATGTTTAAGTTCTTACGCTTTTTATCCAAAGACTCTAAATGAGAAAAATCTAAAATAAATAGAGGGATAATATGGATAAATAGAGGGACGGAAAAACTAATTATCTTTCCTGTCATCCTCGTCAGCATCATAATCATCTTCGTCTCCATCTTCGTCTTTCTTCTCCTCGTCGTCGTTCTCCTCATCTTCCTCCATATTCTCTTCCTCAACAACTTTATTGTCATCTTTCATCATCCTATCATATTCTTCATGATCAATACTATAATATTCTTTTATGAACTTATTATCTATGTCTTTGTCGTCCTCATCTGAAATTGGCGTATCGGGATGATTTTATTATCGTGAATCGATATCCATTCCATCGCTTTGAGAAAAATACGACATGGTATTAGTGATTGTTTGGAAAGATTAATTTCACTAATAATGGTTAATATTAGGAATGAGTTTAAGCTCATCTTATAGGCAAGTTGTTATATAAGATCATAAAAAAATGGAGTAAATGTTAGACATGAAGATTGTTTGTTTTTCACATGAAATAGTATGATTATTAATTTCTAGTCTAATCATAAATTAATTCTAGTTAAATTTCTAAAGTATTTACATTTATTAATACGGTCTTAAAAACTAATTCATAAATTAATCATTAATAAAATTTTGACACTCATATAAAGTATTTATATACATTAATCAGGTTTGATGTGTTGCAAACATTTAATTTGATACTAAAATTAGTTAGTTATTAGGAAAAACATTAATTACGTGTGTCTCAAATCAATTACCAATTTAATTTGAATCAATTTCCAATTACGAAGTTAATATTAAAATACACCAGTTGATGTTAAAACAAATATTACAATTTAACATTATGATTTATTTATTGTCACTGCAATCATAAAATATATTAGAATCAATAAATATAATTTTCTTCGATCAAAAAATAATTTTTTATTTTCATGTGTAATAATAAATCTGTCACATTTTAAAATAAATATTTTAGGTGGTAAAATAAAAGTAAGTTAACTTTTTTACATATTGTATTACAATTTTGGTTTTATAAAAATTAGAAATATGAAATTTATATCAATCCCTTATATCTATTATGCTTTCACATAAATGTAGCTGGTTGTTTGAAAAGATGACTTTCACTAACAATAGTGAATATTAGGAATGATTAAACTCATTTTATAGGCAAATTGTTATTATTAATTAAGGATGTAAGATCATTAAAAAAAAAAAAGGAGAAAATGTTAGACATGAAAATTGTTTGTTTTTCACATTAAAATAGTGTCATGCCCCAGGAGGGTACACTAGACATGACTGACACTCAGAGACTATTGCTAGCCCCCAAGCAGACCGCCTAGTCCCATTGCCTTTAACCAGTCAATTCATTCGCGGAAGAAAATAAGATGATGATGATGACGACGATGATTACGACGACGACGACGATGACCACAACAACAACAACAATAACAACAACAACAACAACAACAACAACAATAATAATATTCTATCGGTGCGCTAAACACTATCAATCTCAATCTGTCATAAAGGAAATAGAATATCTAGCAAAAGTTTCAATATAAAGATGGAGGGAAAGAACCCCCGACATCAACATCAACATCTACATCTGTGAAGCCTCTATACTAATGTTTAAGATGGTACCATGACAGGCCATGACTACCAAAAAAATCAAATAAAAGACAATCAATCAAAAGAAAATAGACATCCTTCAAAATGCAGGGGAGGAATCACCACTGTCTAGAATAGAGTGCACTGAAACCTCAATGATCGGGCTGCTAAAGTCCTTAGTTTATCGAATCTATATCATAAAATAATGCAGCGCCAAAGGGGCGTTAGTACGTGGAATGTACTATAAGTAAAATAGGCTAAAGAAAAGGAAACAATATGCAATCACTCCTCAATCACTCAGCCTCACCTTAGAGTAAAGGACGAGACTCTATCACCCTCACTATCCATCAAACATCAACATTCACATCACATCGGAGTTCTGTCATCATGAATCCTATTTGGGAGTTTCTATAACCGACAATCACTACCTATGAGCCGGTAGTGATACAACAAAGAGATGTCATTGCCACATTCGTCCAGTATCTTGCCGGGGTAAGGGACGAGTCTGTCAGTGGATCCAAAATTCTATCAAGTCCTCTTTTGGGACAAAGGAAACATGTACTTTCATGTTCCAATTCTCTTCTATGCTGGCCACGTAGTTAATGAGTACGAGTAGGACTCGCTCTTACCCATTTCGGTGCTAATTCTCCTTCCAGGACTCAATATGCTCATAAGTCTTACAATCCATCAAGAACTCTCATCACCCAACCTCTACGGGAAAGACTATCTTTCCAAATTCAAGGGAAATATATTCATTCAGCCCTATCAATATTAATTTCATCTATCACAGTCATCAACACACTCACCTCAGGATTTAAACTCAGTCACACATTACATTCAGGCAATCAAGGCTCTAAACATCCCCCTAAGTTCATTGTTCAAGTCTTTACAAAGAGAATTTATAAGAGTTTAATCACAATCACATAAATATGAAAGTATACAGTAAACTTTAAGTATGATGATCATCAATTTAGGATATGAAAATATAGTTTAAAGAACATATTCAAGAAGTCAAGACAATATCCAAGAGTTTAATGCAAATATTCAAGAACTTTAAAGGAATCATAATTCAAGACTTCTAGACATTTATTTTTCATTCTAACTCTACATTGACATATGGAAGGACAATTCCATGCTTTTCGTAGCGTTTACATACCTGGGAATGGAGATTCTTCAAAGAAATGGGAAGGTCTTTTGAAAAACCCTTGAGTTCTCTCCTCTTCTTCTCTCAGACTTACGTAAAATACTTAGAAAATTTTATGGGTTTGAACCCTTTATGTAAGAAATACCCTTTAAAAACTGGTTTGGGATATTAAAATATGTTAGGAAGGACAAAATTACCCTTCTCGATATTAAAAGGAAAAAATTAATTTTGGTACACAGGTGCGCGTCGTGGAGGGGGTGCCCACCAGTGTATTTTTGATTTTTTTCAAACAACAGTTTCCATCGAAAACACAACAAAAATCACAAGTGCAAGTCTGCGTCCCTGGTGCGTCGCGGAGGGGACGCGGATTTGCTACTGTTTTGCACAAATTGTACAATTTCATAATTCGACCCAGTTGCTTCTAAATCGGGTCGAGACCATTTTTTGACTTGATGTTTCGTGGTGATCACAATTTTGGTCTCAGATTTCCCATTGGAGCTTTGGAAGACGCGTTGTGCGCATGATGTATTTTAGGGGCATTTTGGTAATTTTATGTAGTGTTACATCATTTCCCCCTTGGAATCATTCATCCTCGAATGATGAGTAAAGGTCGGATGAGGACATGAATAACCTAGAACTCATCTCATTCCTCACTCGGGAGCATTCAGACTCTCACTATCCATCATCTATCTATCTCTGTCTTAAACTCGGGAATAGAATGAAACAAGGTATCAACTTAATGAAAAGGAACGTTCGAGAGTATTAAGGGTAGGAAGGCTTACCTTCAATATCATCATAACTTGGCACGAATAGATGTGGGTATTTGAGTTTCATCGCTTCCTCAGCTTCCCGGGTAGCTTCCTCAACAAATTGGTTCCTCCATAATACTTTAACGGAGGCTATCTCTTTATTCCTCGGCTTAAGAACCTGTTGGTCAAGGATTTGGACTGGAACTTCCTCGTATGATAAGCTGTCCTTCACTCCCCTACTGTCCACCATAATTTCTAAGGCTGGATCCCCTAAACACTTCTTCAGCATAGATACATGAAACACTGGGTGAACTCCGTCTAGCTCGGAAGGCAAATCTAGCTCATAAGCAACCTTCTTAATCCTCTTTATGATCTGATATGGTCCGATGTAACGGGGACTCAGCTTCCCCTTCTTACCAAACTCATGACTCCCTTCATGGATGACACTTTTCAAGTACACCCTATCATCTACCTCAAACTCCAAGTCTCTTTTTCTCACATCCGTATATGACTTCTGGCGACTCTGGGTTGTCTTTAACCTTTCCCTGATGACCTTCACTTTCTCCATACACTGGTGTACGAGGTCAGGCCCAATCAACTCAGCTTCACCCACCTCGAACCAGCCTCTTGGTGATCTACACCTCCCGTATAATGCCTCATATGGGGCTATCTGAATGCTAGCATAATAGCTATTATTGTATTCAAACTCAATCAACGACAAATGATCACCCAATTTCCCTTGAAGTCGATAACACATGACCTCAACATATCCTCCAAGGTCTGAATAGTACGCTCTGCCTGCTCATCTGTTTGTGGGTGAAAAGCGGTGCTCATATTTACCTTAGTACCCAGTTCCTTCTAGAAAGATCTCCAAAATTGAGAGGTGAATTGAGCTCCTCTGTCCATAATGATGGACAAGGGAACCCCATGTAACCTTATAATCTCACGAATATACAGTCGGGCATACTCCTTAGCAGTGTAAGTTGTCTTGACTGCCAAGAAGGCTGATTTCGTCATCTTGTCAACAATCACCCATATTAAATCATACTGATTTCGAGATCAGGGTAAGCCTGTGATAAAGTCCATGTTGATCGTCTCCCACTTCCATTCTAAAATTTCAAAATTCTGCGCTAATCCACATGGTTTCTGATGTTCAACCTTAACCTGTTGATAATTGGGACACTTGGAAACAAATTCAGCAATGTCTTTCTTCATCCCGTTCCACCAATAGACTTTCCTCAAGTCGTGGTATATCTTGGTGGAGCCCGGATGGATAGAATACGTCATGCTATGAGCCTCGACCATGATTCTGTCTCGAACGCCATCAACATCGGGTACACACAATCTCCCTTGATATCTCAATACCCCATCTCCACCTTTGGAGGAAACCATCACCTTCTGCTTGTGAACCGCTTCTTTCAATTGGAGTAAGACAGGGTCTTGGTCTGGCTTTTCTTTCACCTCTGACACCAAGCATGAAGCATAACCATTCTGATCATTGACCTATACTTTGTTGTTCTTCTCAAGTTGCACTCCTAATAGAGCTAATCTATGCACTTCCTTGGCTAATTATCTCTTCCCCTCCTTCACATGGGCAGTGCTACCCATGACATCCTGCTAAGAGCATCAACAACAACGTTAGCCTTACTTGGGTGGTAGAGGATGCTCATATCATAATCCTTGAGCAACTCCAGCCACCTCCGCTCCCGCAGGTTGAGCTCTTTCTGACTAAACACATACTACAAACTTTTATGGTTAGTGAACACATCTACATGTACTCCATACAAATAGTGATGGCAGATCTTAAGTGCGATACCACAACTGCTAACTCTAGATCATGGGTCGGATAATTCTTATCATAGACCTTAAGTTATCTGGAAGTGTACGCTATCACATTCCCTCTATACATAAGCACACAACCCAATCCCACTCTGGATGCATCACAGTATGTCACAAAATCACTTGTCCTGTCTGGTAAGGTCAACACTAGTGTTGTAGTCAATCTTGTATTCAATTCCTGAAAGCTCTTCTCACATGCCTTAGACCACTGAAACATGGCCTTCTTTTGGGTCAGCTTTGTTAAAGAGGCTGATAGAGAAGAGAAACCCTCCATAAAACTGCGATAGTACCCAGCCAAACCCAACAAACTTCTTATTTCTTTTGGAGAAGTGGGTCTTGGCCAGTTCTTAACCGCCTCAATCTTCTGTGTATCCACCTGAATGCTATCTCCCGAAACAACATGGCCTAAGAAAGCCACTGACTTGAGCCAAAACTCACACTTGGAGAATTTTGTATATAACTCAAGATCCTTGAATGTTTGCAAAACCACTCTAAGGTGATTAGCATGCTCCTTTTCATTCCTCGAATACACTAGGATTCATCAATAAACATGATCACAAACATATCAAGATATGACTTGAATACCCTGTTCATCAAATCAATGAGTGATGCGGGTGCATTTGTCAACCCAAAAAGAATAGGACCAAGAACTCAAAATGGCCATATCGTGTCCTAAAGACGGTCTTAGGGATATCACTTTCCCTCACCTTTAACTGATGGTAACCCGATCTAAGGTCTATCTTGGAGAAACAAGTAGCACCCTGAAGTTGGTCAAAGAGATCATCTATTCTAGGAAGAGGATACTTATTCTTTACGGTAACCTTATTTAACTGCGTGTAATCTATGCAAATCCTTAAAGACCCATCTTTCTTACGCACTAATAGGACAGGAGCACCCTAAGGTGAGACACTAGGCCTTATGAAACATTTCTCTAACAAGTCTTCCAATTGCTCTTTCAATTTTTTCAACTCAGCGGGGGCCAATATATAGGGTGGAATTGAGATAGGTTTAGTCTCACGAAGAACATCAATCCCAAATTCAATCTCCCTGTCAGGAAGGACTCCAAGAAAATCATAAGGAAGGACCTCAGGAAATTCATTCACTATTGGGACTAACTCAAGAGTAGGAGATCAACATCATCCGACTTCACTCGCACGAGGTGGTAAATATAACAGTTGGATATCAACTTTCTAGCTCTAAGATAGGATATAAATTTACTCTTAGGGGCCACAGAACCCCCTTTCTACTCTAACAGAGGCTCATTAGGAAATTAGAACTTAACAAGCCGGGTTCTACAGTCAACAGAAGCATAGCAAGCATGAAGCTACTCCATGCCCATGATTATATCGAAATCAATCATCTCCAACTCTATCAAATCAACTAAAGTGTCTCTATGATAAATAGATACCACACAAACCCTGTAAACCTCTCAGTTAGGATAGACTCACCAGTAGGAGTAGAAAGAAAAAAGGGTTCATGCAAACACTCCGGAAGAACCCCAAACATACAAGCCACATAAGGGGTCACAAAAGACAATGTGGCACCTAGGATCAAGTAATGCATAACAATCATAAGTAAAGACAAGAAGAATAACCGTGACAACATCTAGTGCAGCCTCCTGCTCCTGTCAGTTACCCATAGCGTACAAATGGTTTGTCCCGCCTTCTGTACCTGTAATAGTAGTACGCCTCTGCGGGACCCGCTGGAGGTGTTGTCGAAGACTGAGCTCTACTGCTCCCCTTACCTCGCTGTTAGACCCCATAATCCGCTAAATTAAGGATAACTATCCAATTGGGAAATTTTGTCGTGAATGTCGTGTAATTTAAACCTAAGTATATTTCCGGTGCGAGATTAGAGTACCAAGTGAATTGGATGAGCATAACTAAGTTGGAGTCGGAAGTCCTCAATTGGATCAAAATAGAAAAG
>JAPFFP010083182.1:0-22027 GCA_026153255.1 Solanum medicagineum | reverse complement strand
ACATAGTTTAGAGACTAAAGACTTTATATAAGGACCCCTTGAGTCGAGCCCCCATCTTAAGCCTCAATCAGTGCTAAATCTAATTCCACGGAAATAATTATACTTTCATCATATCATGAATTACTTGTAAGAGACATGATAACATGACATGAGTAGCTCATTCACATAATTGACCTCCACTAATGAGCTTACTTGAACTTGAACATGAGGGTAAAATCTTGAAATAGGGCTCAACTTGTCACTTTTAACATCACAGATACTTTTCATAAATCAAATGCATGCTTGGGAGCCCATAATTATCTTGGGATCACTTGACTTGTAAATGATGCAATAGTTCATCAACAACTTAGAAATTCTTGTCATATAATTTCATTAAACACATTGTGGGTTCATGACACTTATTCAAAATCATGTAACTCAAGAGTATAACAAGAAGGAGTAAATTCAATTCAAATCAACCCCCCAATATTGTAGTAAAACCCTCATTTTGGGTATCTTGAAATCCATCTCAAAATTCATAGTTCATATCATGCATAACTTCGATAGATATATAAATCAACTCATGATATGAGATTAAAATAGATAGTTATGTATCAATACTTGATAAAACCCAACATAATTTACGTTCATAATTCATAATAAGAGATACCCATAGGTAATACAATTTGAAATCATGCAATGTTACATATAATGAGAAGGTTGGGCCCTATGGGTGAAAGGACTCATGGATGAAGACCGACATACCTTAAAACCTTGAATGTCTTGGAGTGAACTTGAAGGAGACTTGAAGCTTGGATTGGGTCTTTGAAATCCAAAGTTGTTCTTGAGATCCTTGAATTTTATCGGGGATTTGTATAAAGTCTTGGAGTGGTTTTAGAGATGGTTTTGTGAGTTCTGGAGTTGAAAAATGACTAAATATTGAAGATTTCACATTTAAATGGGCATTGGGCCCTTGGATGAAATATGAAAAAGGGGGTAAATATTACACTGGTTTGCATCCAGTCCGTTACGCGGACCAAACAGTAAGCAGATTCCAACACTAATCCGCGCCCAGGCCGCATCACGCCTGGGGTGCAGATGCTCTCTGGAAATCATAAATTAGTGAAAATTGTTTTTGGCTACGGGTCTTCTAAAATCCGAGTTTTACCCATTTTGCACTCAATTTTGCCCCTTGATCAAGAATATGAAGTCGGATTTTTGAAATCACGCATAGTGTTTTAGATATTTGGAAATTACAATTATAGGGCATTCTGAAGCACATAAGGAGTGTTTCAGGATTTTTGGCTTGCCTATAAATGGGACCAAGCAGGCACCATCCTGACCGAAATTGGGTTTTGACATTACCCTTGCCTTTCATAAATTAAAGGGACATTCATATTGAATTCTTTATAAAATCTATGCAAATCATAATAGTAAGATTCAAATCATCATAAAATCAATAATTAAGTTCATCCCATAGCTTAATTTCTACAAATTAAAACTTATTAAAAAAAATCCATTTGCAAATCATACTAGAAATCATGTAATGAAGAAATAGATTTTTGAGTCGTCATGAGTGGAAGGGAATCATGAATCAATCCCACACACCATGAAGAACTAGAAGAATTAGGATGAAATTGACTTGAATTGAAATTCCTCTTGAAATCCTAGCTTGAATCTTCAAAGCATGACTTAAATGGACTCTTAGAAGATAGAATTTGAGTCTAAGTGTTTTAATTCAGAAAGGAGTGTAATGGATAAGTGAGTTGGCTGATTTAGGGGTTTTAGGATAGATATAAAAGTCATTAAAGGCCTTATACGTGAACCAAATTACAATAGGGACTTTAATGAAATGGAACAAGATAATCATTTTGGACACATGCACGTTTGGCTCCACAGTTCGTGAAGCCTTGTACTGACAATAGTTTCCGTGAAAAGCCTCCTTCAACACTTTGAAAATTTTTAGCCAAGGGTGTTTCCACTAAAGGCTTCATAGTCCATGGTAACGTTCGTGAAAAATCCCAAGTTCGGAGATGATGCTTTGATACTTAGAAAAATCTACCACAAGATCCTTCCACTAGAGTCCATCACTGTTAGTGCTGGGTTATATGGTCCGTAAAACTCACCGTGGTGGCTGCCTAAGTTGAAAACATAGACATAAAGATAGGGGATCCTCCCACGATCCTTTTCATGGCCAGTTGTGAGGACCACGAGCAGTGAGAGGATCCATGGAGGGCCACAAAGCCTAAAACTCTTCTTAAGGCGAAGAAGATACACCACAAAAAGGCTAAGGGCCACCCCAGGGCTGCCTCCATGGCTTGTGGACCTCTTCACAGCTCGTGGAGCTATCCTTGGAGGGATACCTTTATCAAAATTCACTGGAAACCCATTTTCAAGCATTGTTAAGGGTTCTTGGGGTTTGGGTCCTTACAGATTGAGATAGTACTAGTTGAGGCACTGTATGGTAGAGGGTGTAAATCACCTATTCGATGGTTCGAAGTTGGTGAGATGGACTTGATAACACTAGACTTAGTCATGAATGTTATGTAAAAATTGAAGTTATAAGAAAGAAGTTGAAAACGGCCCAAAGTCATCAAAAGTCCTACTCTGATGTAAGGAGGAGGGATCTTGAGTTCTAATTTGGTGATTAGGTCTATCTGAAGGTGTCTCCTATGAAATCTGTGATCCGATTTGATAAAAAAGGAAAGTTAAGCCCTAAGTACGTAGGGCCTTACAAAGTGGTGAGAAGAGTGAGAAAGGTGGCATATGAGTTTGACCTACCTAGTGGAATGCATTTGATCCATCTGGTTTTTCATGTATTGATGTTGAGAAAGTTCATAGGTGATCCAAGCTCTATAGTTCCTTTATAAGATGTGAACATTGAATATAATTTAAGTCATGAAGAATTAGGGGTTGAGATTCTGGACCAGCAAGTGAAAAGGCTAGGGAACAAGGAAGTTGCATCCGTCAAGGTGCTTTGGAGAAATCATCAAGTTGAGGGTGCCACATGGGAAGCGAAAGCGAACATGATGAGGTGTTATCCATATCTATTCCATTCTACACAAGCTTAAGGTAATGAGTTACTCTTACCTAAACCTCAAATTCCTTGCATTTTAGTTTTGCGTGATGCATGCCCCTACTATGTTTATGGACTGTTTTAAGACATGTGTTAAGCATAAATTTTGAAAGATTCATGAACTGATGTTTAAGTTGAATTTTGCATGCATACTAGGTTGCTAGCCAATGATTAATTCTTTAGAGCCAGCCTTTTAGTACATTCGGGGAAACCTTCACAAGGATGAGATATTGTAAAAACCCTTAGTTTAGTAGCCTAAAAGTGCAAGAAAGTTTGATTAGAAATTGACCAGGGTGTATTCATGAGGTCTAGTCCATGGTTTGTGGATGGAACCATAAGTCGTAGGTCCAGCTCATGAATTTGAACTTCAAGAAAGGGAAAAAGTTTCAAGTATGGCATAACCCATGAAGCCATCAACAGCTTGTAGGTCAATACACTGCTGGTAGAAAGTGTTGTAAGTGAGGGTTCTAGGCATGAAGGAAATTTGCAATTTCTAGAAGAAGGAGCACTATTAACAAGACAGTTCGTAGACATTTTCATGACCCGTAGGAAGCCTTCGTAAAAATGGGCCTAGGTAAGTGAAGTTTTACTAAGTATGGATGGACTCTACGAGTCCAACCATGGCTCGTAAACCAAAGGATAGCCCATAAGAAGGGATTTCATGGTTTGGGTTTGTCCAATAGTTTTTGAAGATTGGAAAACGAGAACAGGAGAACCAGGACTATGGTTCGTGATTCAAACCACGGCTCGTGGTCGGGGTCTCGTAGATGGGATCCAACAATTTTAATGAAGGGCAATTTTGTAATTTTTGCCAACTCTAATCCTATGCTATATCATTTTGTGTGATCTTTTAGGCCTAAATCACACCTTAAGTCCCCTAGGACTCTCATCTTTTCTCTAATTCTCCCATTCTCAAAATTTCTACGACAAGAAAATACTCCCTAGAGAATAAGGACAAGCTAAGGAGGCTAAGGTTTCAAGGGGTTCTTTCTTCAATAGAAAATCCTTCTTCCTAAAGCTTACCAGGTTTGTGAGTTTTATTTGTTGGCCTCCTTTCACCCATAAAGTCCTATATAATGCCTTTTTACCTTTTCTTTAAGTTCTTTCATTATTCTCATGCATGCTAATGATGATTTCATGATGTTTTATGATACTAAATATTTCTACTATTCCCATATGATGTTATATTAAATATTTTCATATGTTTCAAGTTGATGATGATGACCCCAATAATGTAGATTTATGTAATGAGTCGTGGCATGTTTTACCTTGTTTTGACTAAGGTTATGTTTTAAAGACTCCGTGGAATGACTTATCATCGAATGTGACATTGATGTGGGGTTTGGTAAGGGAATCTTAGTAGCAACCCTTTGTCTCATTAAATATGTACCACCATAAAATCCCTTGTAGGCTAGACTAGTGGATCAACGTAGGCTTTTTATGTTATACAAAGATGTATGTAAGGTGTCGATTTCTACCCAGCAAATGGTCTCCCCGTTCCAACATAGAGGATTGTGTTGGATTCCCTGTACTTGCTCACATGGTCTTATATGTCAGTAATCGTCTACTTCCACTAGTTTATGATTCTATGACATGGTTCCATCATATGTGATCTTTTAGGCATGATTCTTAGTCATGTTGAAAGATATTCTTTGTGCATGCTTAAGTTCATATTGAAGTCCCATTTGTTGTCCTATGCATGTGAGTTTATACTTATGAATGATGGCATTAAAACCTCATATTCACATTTGCATCTCACATACTTAGTACATCCAAAAGTACTAATGCATATTTTGCTTGCATGATTTAATCATGTAGGGACAGATGCTCCTCCATCGGCTCAAGGCTAGTTTTCAGGCATTCAAGACTAGTACTTTTATGGTGAGCTCTTAGTTCAAATCTTTACAGTTTTCATACTTGTAGGCTTTTCTATTTGTTAGAAACCGACAGTTACTAGTTCCATCCATCCATGGTTTAGTCGGTATGCTTTATGGACAAATATTTATGTTTCCTTTTAAATGTTGCTTCATTGTCATATGTTTCCCCATACTCGCATCCCCGGTTTAATTCTACAAATGTTTAGGTTTTATGCTTATGAATACTTGAGATATTAAATATGGTTTGGGTGAATTACCTTTGGGTATCTCATTCGTCGTGTGACAATTAGGCCCTTGGTCGGGTAATTACACTGCCTTGGTAAAGTAGACTCATCTCTTACTCAGTGTAGATGGAACATTGGGATTCCACGCAATAGTCCGCATGGTCATATTATCGGTTATGGTCTTATCCCCACATATATGTCTATTAGGATATGAAAAGGTTTATGACACTTCCATATATGATTTTAAATATTGCATTGCTCATGCATATCTTGTCCTATCTACATTGGTATGTCTATCCATATTGCTATTATGTACGATGTTTATTGATGCATTGCACTCTTACATACTTTGTACATTCCAACGTATTAACGTATACTCTTGCATATGATATCACCATGTAGGGGCGAACGACGATTCTATTCCTCACTATTGTGCCTAGTTTTGTATACTTTCTAATGAAGATTGGTAAGTTTCCATGGTTCGGGGACAAGCCCTTATGTTTCTTGCTTATGATGTGTTCTAAGACTTTATACTTTGATAATCTTGAGGGTGAGCTAATAAAGCTATGTTCTTGTCCTTGCCAAGACCTATGATGTAGAGGCGTGTTTTGGACACTAAGTTGATGCAATTCTCCTTAATAGGAAATGTTGACTTTATGATGCAATGTTCTGCTTGCTTACTCTTATGAATGCTCATTTTGCCTTATGTATACATTATGGTATGAAAAAGAGGCTTGGATAGGCCCTTATAAACCTTATGACGCTTCAGGGGTCATATTCGTCGTGTCACAGCTTAGCCCTAGGTTTGGGTCATGACGAACTTGGTATCAGAACACAAGATTTGAAAACATCCTTGGGAGTCCAACATGCCCCCATCTATTAGTGTCTTATTCATAGGTATGAATTGCACCACATCCATGAATAGGAGACAATGAGACGTTTAGGAAATCTTCACTTCTTTGTGATCTATGTCGTGCTTTCAAAACTTTTTCCCTTTAATGCTTGTCCTTTCAAATTTTTAGCTCCCCAAGTTCCTCTATTCCTGCACAGAGGAGAAGAATCTAGAGCTTTCAAGTGGTTTACGGAAGACTCTAGATTTATGTATATAATTCTTATAGCATGTAGTCTTCTCTAGACTTGTAAAGAATTATGTAGAGAATTCTAGAGAGTGGACTAAAGTGTAATTTTAGGATGACATGTAATGTAAATATTATTTGCACTTTGACCTTGTAGGATTAGTATAAATAGAAGGGGTCAGTTTACTTGCCAAAGCATCCACAAAACAAGCCTTGTAAAACATTCTTCCAAGTAATACAAGCCTTCTTTATAAAAGCTCGCTCTCTTAAAGTCCTCTTATCTAGTGTTCCCTTAGAGGTCTTCTAAAGAGGCTTACTAGTATTAGCAATATCGTGCAAGAGTCATGAGCAAATCGGCTAGTGTCGCAGAAGTCTTAGTGAAGTTCTAAGTTCTTCATAACATGGTATCAGAGCAGGTCTACTAAGAGAAATTAGGGCAGGAGGAGGAGAATTTGACACCGTTAATGCCGCCAAAGTCAAGATGGATGTTGGCAAGAAGTCACAAAAGGGAAAGAAGAACTCCAAGAAGGATGAATTGCTGATCGAACTAACACCATGCAACGTCATTACCAACCACTCACTCTCGACCACAGAAGTGTGTGACGATCAGCGAGGCGAGAAGCATGCAAACATCACGCCTAGCATAGAGTGGCTCACAAGAGTGGATGTTGCCTATCAAGAGGTGGAATTCCTTGGCAAGTGCTTGAATGAGTTTGATAGCAAGTTCAAGACCTTGGAGGAATTCACCTTTGGGGAAAATGACAGTATCCACAAGGACTTAGATAGGCAGAAGGCAGCTGAGGTCAAGGCGAAAGAGGCATTCACTTCCTTAGAGTGCCGGGTTGCGACCTTGGAGTGTAGGTTCATGGACATACTGGAGGCCATGAACGCTAGAGTGAAGGCACTCGAAGAAGTCATTGAGGAAGGGAGGTATGCTAAATTGGTCGTGAAAGGGAGGCTAGTATTTTAAAGGTGCCAGGGACGTGCAAGAGGTGGAGAACTTCCTGTGGCACTTGGAGAATTACATCAAGTGCAACAAAGTAAAGAGTGATGAGACAAAGATTAACACAACCTTACTATACATGACAGAGATAGCTATGTTATGGTCAAAGTGCAAGGAGGCTGAGATAGGGAATGGGTTATGCACGATAAACACGTGGGAAAAGTTCAAGGATGAGTTCAAAAAGACCTTATTCCCAAACAACGTCGTCTATGAAGCCAACCACAGGTTTAGGAAACTGAAGCAAACCAACAGCATAAAGGCTTATATAAAGGAGTTTACAATCCTTATGCTTCAGCTTCCCAACCTTACGGAGGAAGATATGATGTTTCACTTCATGAATGGCTTACAGAATTGGGCAAGGATGGAGCTTGAGCAAGGACAAGTATCCACCATCGATGAATCCATCACCCAAGCTGAGCCCTGATGAACTTCAAGCACGATAAGGGTAATTCTAAGGAGTCAAAGGGTAGCCATACCAAAGTTGGGGGAGATCGCGGCAAAGGTAAGGAGCAACACCCACCTAGGAGCCACGATTAGGCTGATGGCAAGAAGTCCGGACGTTAGGGGTATGCAAAGAAGAAGGAGAAGTCATCCAAGGGAAGCAACTGTTATATTTATGGAGGCCTACGTGGCTATGCTCGGCATCCATAGATGAAAAACCTTGAAGCCATCCTGCGGGAGCATAAGGAGAAGGAGTCATAGGACCAAAAACAGAGTTTGGGCACCACTCAGCTGGGCATGATCGGTTATGTGCCACTACAGCCAAGCCAGCCGATAAGTAGGAGGCTTATGTAACTTAATATTTGGACATGACCCTTAACGGTAAACTACTGCATGCTATGGTAGACACGGATGCGGAGGCTAACATCATGACCAAGACAGAAGCAACAAGGTTGGGGTTGAGCTACAGCCCAAGCAACACCCACCTCAAGACAGTTAATACCCCACCAACTCCTGTATACGGCATAGTACACGGGTGGACATCACGCTTGGGAAGTGGCAAGGTAAGACAAACTTTGTCGTTGCCCCCTTAGACATTTTCGATACCATACTTGGACAAGAGTTCCTCCAACAGTGCCATACCATGATCAATCCCTACCTCTTACGCATGGTTTTAATAGAGCAAGAAGGGTCGTGCATGGTGCCCTTGATTGAGATACCAAAGACGGAAGGCATTGCCCAATTGTTAACCATAAAGATTGTGAAAGGCCTGAAGAAGAGGGACCCCGGATACCTAGCCACCATCATAAGTTCGGGTGAAGAAGATGGTTCTATGAAAGCCTTGCCACCCTGCATAGAGAAGGTGCAAGAGGAGAAAACAAGGACGTCATGCCAAAAGAGTTGCCAAAACACTTGCCTCCTAGCGGGGAGGTTGATAAGAAAAATAGAGCTGGATCCAGGGACCAGACCACCCGCCTACCCACCTCACATGGCACCACTAGAATTAAAGGAGCTGAGGAAGCAGCTGAAAGAGCTCCTCGATATTGGTGATATCCGACCATCCAAGGCACCATATGGCGCACCAGTGCTATTTCAAAAAGAAAGAAGGATGGGTCATTGCGTCTTTGCATATTATTGGGCGCTAAATAAGGTGACCATGAAGAACAAGTATCTGATTCCGCTCATAGAAGAACAAATATTATTTGCACTTTGACCCCTCAGGAGTAGTATAAATAGAGGGGGTCATTCCACTTGCCAAACCATCCAGAAAACAAGCCTTGTAAAGCATTCTTCCAAGTAATACAAGCCTTTTTTACAAAAGCTCTCTCTCTCTTAAAGTCTTCTTATCTACTGTTCCCTTAGTGGTCTTAGTAAAGAGGCTTACTAGTATTTGCAAGATCGTGAAAGAGTTGTTAGCAAGTCGACTAGTGCTGCACAGAAGTCTTAGTGAAGTTCTAAGTCCGTGATATTTTACTATGATGAATCCCCTAGAGGTCCATGGTTCTAAGGTAAGTGAGGACCCACAAGTTTTCATTGATGAAGTTCACAAATTTGTTGAGATTATGGGGATGTCTTCCGAAGAGAATGCGGAGTTGGGGGATTTTCAACTTAAGGGAGTTGCTCAAGTTTAGTTCATACAATGGAAATCCGAAAGGAGTGATGAAGAAGGGACTATTGGTTGGGAGGTCTTCAAGGCCGCTTTTCTTGATCGTTTCATTCCCCTTGAGTTAATATAAGTGAAAGTGGTGGACTATATGAATTTGAAACAAGGTGTTATGAATGTGAGGGAATATTCCCTCAAGTTCACAAAGTTGTCTAAGTATACTCCCCCTTTTGTAGCCAATCCTAGAGCCCGTATGAACAAGTTTATTTTAGGCGTATCTAATTTGGGGAAGGTGGAGTGTAAGACCATATTGCTTGTCGAGAGATAGATATTTCTAGACTTATCACACATGCCGAACAAATAAAGAGTGAGAAACTTCAAAGGATGAAGGTGAGGAATCTAAGAGCACTAGGTTTGATGGTGGCTTTTCTCATGCAGAGACCAGTTGTGGACATTTCCAACAAGGCCAAGGGTCCTCTGAGGGTGCTAACAAAGGGCTTAGGGTGTCTACTCCTAAGGAATAAGGTGATGTTGCTAAATATGGTACTATTTCTCCTAGGTGTCCCATATGTGGGAGGAACCAAGTTCCTACTCTTGATTTGTTCCTATAGTTAATGAAATCCCCAATGTCTTTTCCGATAAGTTTCCCGGTATTCCTCCTAAAAGGATAATTGACTTTGGCATTGATCTTTCTACTCAACATCAACCTATTTCTATTCCCCCATATCAAATGTCCCCAGTATAATTAAAGGAATGAAAGGAACAATTGAGGGATTTGCTTATTAAAGGGTTCATAAAGCCTAGTGTGTCTCCATGTGGTGCTCCCATATTGGTTGTAAGGAAGAAGGATGGTTCACTTCAGATGTGTGTGGATTATCGACAATTAAATAAGGTGAATATTAAGAACAAGTATCCACTTCCAAGGATTTATGACCTATTTGATCAATAACAAGGTGCTAGTTATTTCTCCAAGATTGATCTACGGTCCAGGTATCACCAATTAAGGGTGAAAGAGAGCAATATTCTCAAGATGGCTTTTCAGACAAGGTATGGGCATTATGAGCTTTTTGTTATGTCATTTTGGTTGACAAATACTCCTGCTATTTTATGGATTTGTTGAATTGAATTTTCAATCCCTATCTATATATATTTTTGGTATCTTTATTAATGATATATTGACTTACTCCCGGCGTGGAGAGGACTTTATGGGTCACTGATAAATTGATTTACTCCCGGAGTGGAGAGGAAAATATGGGTCACTTGAGAATTGCGTTGCAAATCTTGAGGGACAAGCAATTATTTTCAAAGTCTAGCAAATGTGAATTTTGGTTAAGAGAAGTGGTGTTTCTTCGCCACATTGTGTCCGGTGATGGTATTATGGTTGATCCAAAGAGAGCGGAGGAGGTAAAACTTTTGCCTGGACCATTGTCTCCTTCGATAATTAGGAGTTTCTTGGGTTTGGATAGATATTATAGGAGATTGGTGGATGGTTTCTCCTCTATTGCATCACCTTTGACTAGATTGACCCAAAATAAGGTGAAATTCTAATGGACATATTGAATGTGAAATTTTTTTTCAAACATTAAAGGATAGTCTCATTTCGGTCCCTATCTTGACATTATTACAAGGTTCAGATGGATTTGTTGGCTATTATGATTCTTCACATGTAGGATTAGGTTGTGTGCTGATGCAACATAGCAAAGCCATTGACTATGCTTCAAGGAAATTGAAGGTTCTTGAGAGGAATTACCCAACCTATGATCTTGAGTTATTGTCCATTGTGTTTGCATTGAAAATATGGTGTCACTATCTTTATGGGGTGCATGTTGATATATTTACTAAACTTAAGAGCTTGCAATATGTGTGTAGCCAAAGATACTTGAGCCTTATGCAAAAGAGATGGCTAGAATTGCTTAAGGATATAATATGAGCGTCTTGTACCATTCAGATAAAGTAAATCTTGTGGCCGATGCTCTTAGTAGGATGTATATGGAAAGTGTAGCTCATATTGAGAAATAAAGGAAGGACAAGGTAAAAGATGTCCATTGATTGGCCCAATTTGGTGTAAGATTGAGTAATTTGAAATTAGGTAATGTTCTTGTGCATAATGGAGTGGAGTCATCATTGATAAAGAAGGTTAAGTCATCCAAAGATATGGATCCAACATTGGTGGAGTTAAGGAAGTTGGTGGTTGGTAAGAAAGATATGGCCAAGTTTGTGGTCGAATGCCAGACTTGCCAACAAGTGAAAGTTGAACATCAAAATCCAGGAGGTTTTGCCCAAGATATTTATATTCCAATGTGGAAATGGGAAGATGTAAACATGGAATTCATTATGACTTTGACCATGACTAGAAGGCAATTTGATTCTATATGGGTGATTGTAGATATGATGACAAAATCAAACCATTTTTGTCATGACCCAAGCCTAGGGCCTATACGTGACACGACAAATGGGGAACTCCAAGGGATCCCAAAGAAACCTCTTGACATACCAGTACATATCGAAGAAATTATACAACATGATTAGATTAGAAATAAGGGCAAAAGGGGCAAAAGGGAAACTTTTATAACATAAACATCAAGGCAAGAAAGTCAAGGCTCAATACATAACATATCCAACAACAACTCTAAAACTTAGATAGGAGAGGGGGACAAGACAAGCAACCGGCTCACCCTCATAGTCAATTCACATAAGCAAGAAAGATATTCTTGGTACATCGCATGATCATAATCATTGTCCTCAGAATGGAGGACTCACCAAGTAGCTTGAGAGAAATGTACTAGCCACGTGGAGGAAGATGCTCAACTGGGGCTCGAGTTCCTACATGGTGACATCATGTAGGCATAGAGTATGCATTAGTACGTTTGATGTACTAACTATGTAGGATGTAATGCAACAAGAGATAAGCAAGATAATCGAAATTCATATACATAAGCAATGAGTAGCATATAACAATATGACATGCACGAAAGATGCTTGAAGTAAATCATGCATTCATAGAACATAACACATGCACAAGATGAACCATCATTATAGATTTGATATCTATTGAGGTACCAACCCCTCAATTGGTTGGTGGATCGTCTCACCCTACCACCCATGGTGATTAAGGTACAAACCCCTCAAATAGGTTATTTAGGTACATACCCCTGAATTGGCTGGTGGATCATCTCACCCTACCAACTATGGTGATTGAGGTACAAACCCCTCAACCCGGTTACTTAGGCACAAACCTCTTAATTGGTTGGTGGATCATCTCACCCTACCACCCATGGTGATTGAGGTACAAACCCCTCAACCCGATTATCATGGTACAAACCCCTGGACATGGTTATCAAGGTACAAACCCCTCAACATGGTTACCCGGGCTCACAACCCCCTGAGTGGGGCATGGTCAATTCCCAAAATGATATATATAGGAGAATATCATATACATACATTCCTTTCATCATCATAAAGTCATTAAACTCATAAGACATGCATTGGACCTTCAATTCCTCAAGAAATCATTACCGAACATTTTATCAAACACTTGGCGGGTGTGTTGTGATAGTGAAAACCATGCAATTTAGGGATGGAATCATGCTAGAATATTCAATGTAAAAACCATCCAAAAATACTTGGTAATACCCTCAAGCAATATACATCAAAAACCTTCATCAAATCCAACATTGGATCTTAGATTCATAGCTCAAAACATGTTAAAACAATCACAATTTTATGAAACCCCAAGTTAGTTCATAGTCTGATTCATAATAAGTAAGACCCATAACTAAATCTACTTAGAATCATGCAATTTAGGTAAAAAGGAAGCTTGGGTACCATGGGTAAGAGACCCAATGGTTGAAATGCATATACCTTGACTTTTGAAAATTCCTTGAGGATGATTTGAATGGAGACTAGAAGCTTGGATGAATTCTTTAAGATCCAAATGAGATTTGGACACTTGAATTTTGAGAGAGATATTAGTCCAAGGTTTGAGAGAGTATTGGGGAATGTCTTGGATGATATGAAGGTGTAATATGGCTAAGTATGGATATTTTCACGCATGAGAAGGCTTAGGCCAAAGACCCAAAAGCCTTGGACCGAAGTGAAAACTTCACAAAAAAATACACTGAGGCGCGCCCTTGGCGCGTCACGCTAGGGGCGCGCTAGCTCTCCGGAAATAGCTTTTTTACGATTTTTGAATTTTGTTACGGTTGCTCTTAATTGGGGTTAGACCCACTTCCCACTCAATTTTTCCCCCCAAACAAGAACATGAAATCGGATTTTTGATATCACGCATGGATTTTGAGATATATGGAAATTACAATTCCGGGCATTTCTAAGGCACATTTTCAGACACTTTTTGGGGTCGTTTCAATATCTGCCCCTTGGGAAAATTCGTCCCTGAATGTCAAAAAAAGGTATATGAAAGACGTAAAAAGATGATTTTAGCCCACATAAGGATGAACAATGCACTTAAACTTCATTTCAAAAATCTCAACATAAGTGTAAAATCATCATGAACTTGTCAATATAACATGAATGCATGCGAATGATATAGGGGATGAAACATAAGACTTGAAATCACACAGGGGACTTAGAGTTAGTACCTTAGGCTTGAGTAGAATGGAAGAGATAAGGATATCATTTTTGCATGTCCGCTTCGGCCTCCCAAGTAGCACTTTCAACTTGTTAATTCCTCAAAAGGACCTTAACGGAAGCCACTTCCTTGTTCCTCAACCTCTTCACTTGTCTATCCAAAATCTAAACTTGAACCACTTCATAAGTCAAGTTGTCTTCAACAACACCCACAACATCAAGAGGCACAATAACATTAGGGTCTCCCACACATTTCCTCAACATGGATACATGGAAGACCGGATGAACCAAATCCATTTAACTAGGCAATTCCAACTCATAAGCTACCTTGCCAATCCTCCTCATTACACTATAAGGATCCTATAAGGGCCCATATATCTTTGACTCAACTTGCCCTTCTTACAAAAATAAACCACACCCTTCATGGGTGACACCTTCAGATAGACCCAATCACTAACTTTGAATTCAAGATCCCTTCTCCTTACATTGGCATAGGACTTTTGGCATCTTTGGGTCGTCTTCAACCTTTCTCTAATCAAGAGCCTCTATAACCAAATCTGGTCCCAACAAGGCCACCTCTCCAACCTCAAACTACCCAACCAGTGATCAACAATGTCTACCATAGAGAGCCTCAAAAGGGGTCATACCGATGCTAGAATGATAGCTATTGTTATAAGCAAACTCAATCAATGGAAGATGATCATCCCAACTACCCCTCAACTCCAATACATAAGCCCTAAGCATATCCTTAAGTGTTTGAATAGTTCTTTCGGCTTTGCCATCCATTTGAGGGTGGAAGGCCATACTGGGTTTAACTCTTGTACCAAGTCCACTTTGAAAGGACCTCCAAAAGTGTTTGGATAGTTCTTTCGGCTTGGCCTACAGTTTGAGGGTGAAAGGCCATACTAAGCTTAGCTCTTGTACCAACCCCCTTGCAAGGACCTCCAAACATGTTAAGTAAATTGAGCACCACAATCCAATATAATGGAGAAAGCAACCTCACCAAGTCATGAATGTACAACCTAGCATAATATTCAGCCCATATGTGGTCTTAACTGGTAGAAAGTGAGCCAATTTCGTTATCTTATCAACCCCAACCCAAATGAAATCAAAATCCTTTCTAGTCTTGGGCAACCCAACCACAAAATCCATATTAATCTCCTCCCACTTCTAAGTAGGAATCTCTATGTCTTATGCTAGGCCACCCAGACTTTGGTGCTCGGCTTTGACTTGTTGGCAACTATGACAATCGGATACATATTTGCAATGTCCCTTTTCATACCCCCCCACAAATAGACCTCTCTCAAATCTTTATACATATTAGTAGAACCGGGGTGAATAGAATCGGAAGAACCATGAGCTCATCGAGAATATTTTCTCTCAAGCCATCAAGGCACACATAACGTACCTTGGTATCTAAGGGCACTATCTCCCCCTAGGGAGAAAACCTCCACCTTACGATCCTTTACCAATACCTTCAATTCTAACAAAGTAGGGTCAAGATCTTGCTTAGTTTTCACCTCGTCAACCAATGAAGATTTAGAGTCATCAATTACCACAATACCTCCATCATCCACCTCTTCCAACCTAACCCCTTATCTAGCCAACCGATGGACCTCCTTAGCCACCCCTTTGCCACCATCATCAAAATGTGCTACGATACCCATGGACACCCTACTCAAAGCATCAGCCACAACATTAGCTTTACTAGGATGATAATTATATCATAGTCCTTAATAAGTTCTAGCCACCTTCTTTGTCTCAAGTTGAGAACTTTTTGAGTGAAGTTGTATTGGATACTCTTATAATTGGTAAGCACATCAACATCCACCCCATACAAATAGTGATGCCAAATTGTCAAAGTAAAGACCACGGCGGCTAATTCAAGATCATGGGCAGGATAATTCTTCTCATGTACTTTGAGTTGTCTAGAAGCATAGGCGATACACCTTACCATTTTGCATAAATACACAACCCAAACCAACCCTTGAAGCATCGCAATACACAATAAACTGTTCTAGCCCTTCTGGTAGTGAGAATATAGGAGCGGACACAAGCTTATCTTTCGAAGTTTGGAAATTCTTCTCACACTCATCGGTCCACACAAATTTGGTTTTCTTTTGAGTCAACATGGCCATAGGAGAAGTAATAGAAGAGAACTCATTCACAAACCTCTGGTAGTAGTCTACTTAGCCCAAGAACTCTTAATATACGATGGGGTCAATGGTCTAGGCCAATTTCTAATTACGTTTGTGTTTTTAGGATCCACCTTAATACCATCCCCCGACACCACATGACCAAGAAAGGCAACCTCTTTCAACCAAAATTCACACTTCTCATACTTGGCATATAACTTCTCTTCCCTCAATCTTTGTAGCACTACCATCAAATGACCAATATTCTCCTCCTCACTATGTGAATAGATCAAAATATTATCAATGAAGACCACAAGAACTAATCAAGGTAGGGTTTGAAGACCCTATTCATAAGATCCATGAAGATTGTTGGTGCATGGTCAATCTAAAAGACATCACAACAAATTCATAATGCCTATAACTAGTCTGGAATGCCGTCTTGGGAACAATACACTCCCTCACCTTCACTTGATGATACCCAGACCGGAGATCAATCTTGGAGAAGTGACTAGCCCCTTGCAATTGGTCAAACAATTCATCAGTCCTTGGAAGAGGATACTTATTCTTTATGGTGACCCTATTGAGTTGTCGGTAGTCTGTACACATTCTAAGGGACCCATTCTTCTTCTTCACAAACAACACCGGTGCAACCCAAGCTGATTGGCTAGGCCTAATAAAACCCTTCTCCAACAAATCCCTCAATTGCTCCTTCAACTCTTTTGATTCATCGGGCCATACGGTAAGAGGGAATAGAAATGGCTTGAATATCAGGAAAGAGGTCTGTACCAAAATCTATTTCCCCTTCGGGAGGAACACCAGGAAGGTCTCTTGGAAAGATATCAAGAACTCATTTACAATCTGAATTGACTCTATAGGAAGGACCTTGGACTCCATATCCCTTAACCTCACAAGATGATAGAGACACCCCTTAGAGATCAACTTACGGGCTAAATGCAAGAAATGAGCCTACCCTTGACCACCACATCATGTCTCTCCCACTCAAGGATGGATTCATTTGGGAATTGGAACATGAACCTATGGGTTCTATAATCAATAGAGGCTTGTATACGTGCAACCAATCCATCCCAAGTATGATATCAAAATCCACCATTTCCAACTCAGCAAGATCACAAGGCAATATCTTATGCAAAATGCAAATGGGACAATTTCTATAAACCTTTCTAGCAACAACAAATACACAAATAGGAGTAGACACCTCATAAGACTCACACAACAATTCGGGCTCAACATAGAACTTTTTGGCAACAAAAAGGGTAACAAAAGAAAGAGTGGCACCTAGATCAATCAATGCATACACATTAAAATCAAAGACTTTTAAGATACTAGTGATGATATCAGGAACCTCCTCAACCCCTTGCATTCCTAGAAGTGCATAGAACCGATTGTGCCTTATGGCACCACCTTGTTAACCACCTCTCCCCAAAGGAACCACATTTGCACCTTGTGGACGAACCTCCTTACCCTTATTGAGGTTACAAGGACAATCAATATTTTTGTGACCCACTTCCCCACATTCATAACATGCATTAGTGTTTTTCAAACATGGACCCCATGACCCCTACTACATCTTGGACACATAGCATTTGGCACCACACCACCATTACCTTGGGCCCTTGGGAAGTCATTTGCAAACCGCCTATTAAAATCATGAGAAAACCCTTGGCCTTGATGGAACCGGCCACCCTTTTCAACTTTGGAACTTTCCCTCAAAACGGGCCCTCGTAGCCTCATTACTCCTCCTCTTCCTCAACTTTCCTACTCCATTTGTTTGGCATATGTCATCAAACAGGATAAATCCATGTCACTAATCAACATAGCGGACCGGCATTCCTCACTCACCAAATCGGATACACCTATCATGAACTTGTTCATTCTAGACCTTGGGTCGGCAACCACGTGGGGAAAATATTTAGTGAGTTGAACTTGAGGGCGTACTCCCTCACACTCATAGACTCTCATTTAAAATTCATAAATTCTACCATCTTGGACTCCCTAAGCTCAAGAGGGAAGAACCAATTAAGAAAGCCACTATGAATTCCTCCCAAAGCACCACATTATTGATTCTCTTCTCCTCCTTCCATTGATTAAACCATATTTGTGCTACCCCCTTGAGTTGGTATCCTGCCAACTCTGCTTTCTCTTTCGATCTAATGCCCATGATAGCCAATACCACGTAGACCTCATCAATGAACTCTTGAGGATCCTCATCTACCTTAGACCCATAGAATTTCGGTGGGTCCATCCTCATGAAGTCTCTCACCCTAGATCTCGGGGTAGGAGCATGAGGGGCTCGGACCACTTGATTGGTTTGATTGGACATAATTTGAGCTAGCAAAGTGAGAGCATCCCGGAACTCTCCATGAGTCGGTTGTTCCTCGGGAGTGCAGGCTCTCCTTCCTCTTGTGTTAGGCATGATCTAAATATGACAAAAAACATTCGTTAGAGGGAAAGCTCACCTAACTTCTATACCAAGACCTAGACCAAGAAGAAGGGAAACATTTCATAAAACGTCTCACAGCCTCCTCCTCATGTGGTGCACAACACAACCATGAATATGTCTCTAATTGATGCGGTGTGTTGGATGTCGAGGACCATTAAACAACCTAGGGCTCTGATACTAAGTTTTTCACGACCCAAGCCTAGAGCCTAGACGTGACACGGCGAATGGGGAACCCGAAGGGACCCCAAACAAGCCTCTTAACATACCATTATACATAATTGATGGCGGAAGCAATTAAACAACATAATTAGATTAGAATTAAGGACAAAAGGCGCTAAAGGGAAACATTCATAACATAAACATCAAGGCAAGAGAGTTAAGGCTCAATACATAACATATCCAACAACATCTCTAAAACTTAGATAGAAGCAGGGGCCACAACAAGTTACCGAGCTCACCCTCATTGTCAATACACACATACAAGAAAGATAGTCTTAGTACATAGCATGAGATCATAATCATTGTCCCCGGGTTGGAGGACTCACCAACTAGCTTGAGAAAAATCGTACTAGCCATGTGGAGGAAGATGCTCAAGTGGGGCTCCGATTCTTACATGGTTACATCATCTAGGCATAGAGTATGCGTTATTACATCTGAATGTACTAATTATGTAGGATGTAACGCAACAAGAGATAGGCAACATAATCGAAATGCATAATAACAATATGGCATGCATGAAAGATGCTTGAAGTAAATCATGCTTACATAAAACATAATATATGTGCGAGAAGACACCATCATTATAGATAACATAGTCTATTGAGGTACCAACCCCTCAATTGGTTGGTGGATATTCTCATCCTACGACCCATGGTGATTGAGGTACAAACCCCTCAACCCGGTTATTAAGGTACAAACCCCTTAATTGGTTGGTGGATAGTCTCACACTACCACCCATGGTGATTAAGGTACAAACCCCACTCAGTTACTATGGTAAAAACCCCTGAATTGGTTGGTGGATTGTCTCACCCTATCACCCATGGTGATTGAGGTACCAACCCGTCGACCCGGTTATCAAGGTACATACTCCTCGACATGGTTATCAAGGTACAAAACCCTCTACATGGTTAGCCGGGCTCACAACCCCCAGAGTGGAGCATGGTCAGTTCCCAACACGATATAGGAGAATCTCATATACATACATTCCTTTCATCAACATAAAGTAATTCAACTCATAAGACATGCATTGGACCTTCAATTCCTCAAGAAATCATAAACGGACATTTATCAAACACTTGGGAGGTATGTGGTGCTAGTGTAAAACCATGTAATTCAAGGATGAAATCATGCAAGAAAATTCAATGTAAAACCATCCAACAATACTTGGAAACATCCTCAAGCAATATACATCAAAACCCTTTATAAAATCCCTCATTGGATCTTAGATTCATAGCATAAAACATGCTAAAACAGTCACAGTTTCATGAAACCCCAACTTAGATCATAGTCTAGATAATAAGTAAGACCCATAAGTAAATCAACTTAGAATCATGCAATTTAGGTAAAAAGGAAGCTTGGGCACCATTGGTGAAAGGACCCAATGGTTGAAACCCACATAGCTTGACTTTGGAGAATTCCTTGAGGAAGATTTGAATGGAGACTTAAAGGTTGGATGAATTCCTTAAGATCCAGAAGAGATTTGGACACTTGAGTTTTGAGAGAGACATTAGGGTTTGAGAAGTATTAGGGAATGTCTTGGATGATACCAAGGTGAAATATAGTTATGTATAGGTATTTTCTCGCATGGGAAGACTTAGGGCCAAGAGTTAAAAGTCTTGGACCAAAGTGAAAACTCCACAAAAAAGTACACTTTGGCGCTAGCTCTCCAGAAAATGCATTTTTGCGATTTTTAAATTTTACTATGGTTGCTTTTAATCGGGGTTAAACTCATTGCCAATCAATTTTACCCCCAGACAAGAATATGAAGTTGTATTTTCAATATCATGCACAAATTTTGAGATATACGAAAATTTCGATTCCAAGCACTTTTGAGACACATTTTCGGGGACTTTTGGGGGTCGTTTCAATTGTACAATGGCTAGGATATCTTATTATAACGACCCAATCCTAGGGACTAAATGTGATGCAATGAATGGGAACCCGAAAGGACCCAAATAAGACTCTTAGCATATCAATCACATATCCTTGGCCGCGGAAGCAAAGTAAACAACAACAAGAGATATATAAAATGGGAAGTTGGACTAAGGGAAAGCTTGAATATAAACCAAGCATAAGAGTCAAGCTCATAACACAATAACATCACAATATCCAATATACACCTTTATCTTGGAATGGAGTGGGGGCCAAGATACTTTCTGAGCTTACCCTCGTAATTTCAAATGTTCAACATAAAGAAATCTTAGAAATAGCAAGAGAAGGTGGATAGTGTCCCAGAACTTAAGGACTCACCCAGCTTATCTTCGAATAATCTCACTAGCCACGTGGAGGATGATCAAGAGGAGCTCTAGTCCCCTACATGGTGATATCATGTAGGCATATAGTATACGTTAGTGCATTTGAATGTACTAAGTATGTAGGATGCAATGCAACAAGAGATAAGTCAATATAGTCAAAATGCATAATAATAGACAATAGGTAAGCATAATCTCTATAGGGCATGTATGATCAATGCTTAATGTAAACCATGTTTATAAACCATTCAACTTGTATAGGACATGATACATATGTGGGAAAAGACCTCAATCGACAAAGAATAAGACCAAGCGAGCTACAACTTGGAATCCCAATTATTACCTCTTATTAATGAAGAGGTGGTCTACTTGCCAAGGTAAACTATACTTCACCTTATAGGAGCCCATACCATTACGGAGAAAAAAACCCCTTATGAGAACCCGTCCAATTTCGTGGTTGATTTCATGATAAAGTGCACTAAATAGATCAACTAGTATAGCAAGGGTATAACATAATCCTATGTTGGCACATAGTTTGAGGAAAGGAGTGTTGAGCCTTGAAGGTAGTCCATGCTGACATCCAATCCATCAGTGCTAAGTCTAATCCTATGGAATACTTGAAATAATCATAACTTTAATAACTTGTAATAAACATGGAATCATGACATGAGTAGCTCTTAAACATAATTGACCTCTAATGGTGAGCCTAACTTGAAACATGAGAGTAGATCATAATCATACATGAACTCTTGCTTTAACATGGATGGCTCACAAGAGGTAAAATCTTGAACATAGGGCTTAACTTCATACTTGCATAATCATAGATAATTTCATGAATTCATAACATACTTGATAGCCCATATTCAGTATGAAGTCACTTGACTTGTAAAACATCTAAATAACTTGAGAATTCTTGACTTGACATTTCATCGAACACTTGGTGGGCACAGATGAATACATGTTCAAATCATACAAAATGCAAGAGTATAGATCATGAAATATTGAAATCAATGCATCTTAACAACAACAACAACATACCCAGTGTAATCCCACAAGTGGGGTCTGGGGAGGGTAAAATGTACGCAGACCTTACC
>JAPFFP010083163.1:0-22029 GCA_026153255.1 Solanum medicagineum | reverse complement strand
AACATGTGAAAGAGTTGAGACACAGTTAATAGTTATGTCGGAGTTGGTAAGTGCCTTTATGTGCCAAGGAGGGATCTATGTTTTATGCCAAATAATATGAACTCAAGTAGCTTTACATACCTCGCTGTAGGACCTCGCTATTACCTCGAGATAACCTTTCCTTCCTCCAAATATTTATCTACAATATAGTAGGTGATAATACTAGCATTAGCAGCCAATAGATACATCTTGGCAACCCAATCTCATAAAAAAATAACATAGAACAGCAAGCATATAATTGTAAACCCGAGCCTATTCCTTCAACCTTTCCGCCTCTAATCGTATTTTCTAATACACATTCTCATATACATATCATGTGCAGCCTATTTTAGTGGCATGAAAATCTTATAACAGCCCATAAAACACAACACATAATAATTCTATGAAACATAAAAATAGGCGGCATAACGTTACATCCCTTCGCTACATTTTAATGTCGATAATCCTGAACCTGTTTCAACTTTACCCAAACTGTACTCAACACATATATACATAAGAACAACCTTAAAACAGTCTTAGAACAGTACCAAAGCAGTCATGAAGGATGTGAGGCAATAGCCTTCCATTCATCAACCCACAAGTTCGTACTAAGAATACAATTGCGATATCCTATAAGAACTCACTTTTTGGGGACTGTAAAAAGTGGTGTAGTAGCCTTTATAGACCATTAAGAACCAATACTCATTAAGAATAGTAGCTTCCCTTCATAATCAATCCAACCAAAAAGAGAAAATCTTCTAAATAAACAAGAAAAAATGTATAACAATCTTGGAACACATGCTGTCCAAAATTTTCAACAAATAGCTACCCAACATAGTCTCTTCTTTTTCATGAAGAAACCTTACTAAACACATAACTATAATCACTTACCTTTGCCTTCAAGGTCCAGGGCTTCTCCAGGAACCTTTAAAGTCTCTTGTGGCTGCTTGTAAGGTCAAGAAAGAGTTGAGAGAAAACTTGGAAGACAATCTGATTTTTTTTATTCAAGTTAGAATGGCTTATGGGAGCTGTTTTAAACCCTTTTTAAAGGGGATTTTTGGCAAACCTACTAAGGCATTTCTAGCCTTACTTTACTAAGTTGGTGATGTAGCTCCTTTCCCCTTTCACTTGGGCCTTATTGGGTTCAAATTGCTTGGGCCTTGGCTGCTCATTTTTTCCTTTTCTCCTTACTTAGTTTTGGGCCCAATTAGTCAAGTGGGTTCTGATGTACTTGGGCCCTTTTGATATCCTTCTTGGGCTAAAAATATATTCCATTTATGATACTAAAACATGGGCTAAAGGTACACCCTTAACATGGACTTTATTCATAATCGGACTTGGACCAATTCGACGTCGGTCCTCGTCTCCGTTTAGCTAACAATTTAAGCTAAGCAAGTATGTGACTCACCTGCTACCTTCCTAAGTCCTAGAAGCACCTCAATTCTCTCACTTTATTTAGGGTTATGATATCCTGAATTTGACACAAAACATGTATACACTCGACCCTCTTAAGCGTTAGATGAACATATTGCCCTATAACATGAGATTCAAGCACTTTTAAAAATAGGTGCTAATTTGACCCAACCATATCATGTTTCATTTGTATAGTACCAGTATTGTAAGATATGGGGTGTTACAACTCACCAACTAGCTTTTCACTAGCCACATGGAGGAGGATGATGACCAAATCGAGCTCCGGTTATTAAATGGTAACATCATGTAGGCATAGAGTATGCATTATTACGTTATGATGTACTAAGTATGTGGGACGTAGTGTAACAAGAGATAGACATCATAGGCAAAATCATAAACATAGACAATGGATAACATACTATCAGTATGACATGTATGGATGTTGCTTGAAGTAAAATATGTTAGTGAATCATATGCTTATATAGAATTAGAGCATGCATAGGTATAGACCATCATCATAGACCAAGTGAGCTACTTCCCAACACCAATGCACACCATTCCTTGAGTGGTGATTGAGGCTCGATAACCCTCAACAAGGAATTTGAGGCTTGACACTCCCTCGTCAAGGTGATTAAGGCTTAGTACCCCCTCAACAAGGCAACCAAGGCTTGACACCCCCTCTTCAAGGTGGTTGAGACTTGGAACCCTCTTAACGATGTGATTGAGACTTGTCACCCTCTCAAAAAGGTGATTGAGGCTTGGTACCCCAACAAGGTGATTGACATGCAACATCATAGATACTTTTTATGAATTCAACATATATATAACATACTTTCATCATCACAAGGTCATCATATACCTACATTTTGTCTCATCATTATACATCATATGCATACCATTGATTTATCATCATGCCATTATTGTTTCATCATCATATATCATAATAATACTATTCAACTCATAAGACATGCATTGGACCTTAAATTCCTCAAGAAACCCTTGCCGAACATTTGATGAAACTCTTGGCGGGCGTGTAGTGCAAGTGTAAAACCATACAATTCAAGAGTGAAATCATGCAATAAAGTCCATTGTGAGACCCTCAATCAACTCCTTGAAACACCCTCAAGCAATATACATCAAAACCACTCATCAAATATTACATTAGGTCCAAGATTTATGGCTTAAAACATACTAAAACAATCATACTTTCATAAACCCCAAATCACTGGATAGTGAAATTTATAATTATCAAGACCCATAAATAAATCAACATTTAAATCATGCATTTTAAGTAAAAAGGAGGCTTAGGCACCATGTGTTGAAGGACCCAATGGTTCAATACCACATACCTTGATCTTGAAGAATTTCTTGCAGAGGACTTTAATGGAGACATGAAGCTTGAAGGAATTCCTTAGATCCGGTTGAGGGTTTTGGGACTTAAATCCTGATAGAAATATTAGTCTAAGTGCTTGAGTGAGTATTGGAGAATGTTTAGGATGATATGAGGGTAAAATAAGGCTAGGTATAGGTAAAAACACGTTTGGGAACACTTAGGCCCAAGACCCAATAGCCATGGGCCGAGATAAAAGTCATTGGCAACAAAATGCACAGGTTCGTGTCTTGTCCGTGATGCAGTCCTATCGCAAAGGACAAATTTACATTGGTCCGTGACAGCTCGCTTCACCTCTCTATCGTGGATCGGTTTTGGAAATCAAGATTTAAGAAAATTGAAATTGTGATTTGATTGCTCTAAAATTGAGGTTAGACCCTTTTCCCCCTAGTTTTGACCCCCTGAACAAGAATATGAAGTCTGATTTTTGATATCGTGTACAGAGTTTGAGATACATGGAACATAAAATTTTGGGCATTTTGAGACACATTTTCGTGCACATTTTCAGGTCGTTTCACTTCACTTGGTCTAGGTCGCGAGGTTTCCTTTCTCTCTCTTTAGCTAGCCTATACAATCTCTTCTCCCCACCTTTCTATCTCCTCACCCTCGTCAAACACTATTGTCTTAGCACTTATTACTACCATCTTCGCTTCTATCTTAGCCGTCTTATATATATCCTTAAGTAGTCGCTTGTCATCCTCATCCCTACACTATAACCACTTCGTATAAGCAACCGTCTTAACTTTCACTTTGCCTTGAACTTCGTCATTCTACCACCAATCACCTTGACGTCCACCAAAGGTCCCTCTTGAAACCCCTAGTACCTTAGTAGCTACCTTTCTAATGCAACCAATAGTAGAGTCCCACATATTGTTCACATCTTTGCCACTACTCCAAGCATCTAAGTTACTCAACTTTTCTTCAACTCGTGAAAGGGCAGGGGTCAGGCCTCCCCATCTAATCCTTAGTTGGGCATTAATAACCTTATTCTTATTTTGTCTCATAATCTCTAAATCTATCATTAGAAACCTATACTGAGTGGAGATGTTTTCACTCGAAATAACGTTGCAATTCTTACAACAACTTCTATTGCCCTTCCTGAGAAGTAAGTAATCAATCTGAGTTTTAGCTACCATATTATGAAAGGTAATCAAGTGATTCTCCCTCTTCGAGAAACATGAGTTAGAGATAACTAACTCAAAGGCTTTGGAAAAATCTAAGAGAGATGTCCCACCTCCATTCCTCTCCCCAAAACCAAAGCCTCCATGGACATCTTCAAATCCGCTAGTGGTTGCCCTAAAATGCCCATTAAAGTCTCCCCCAATGAATAGTTTTTCTTTCTCTAGAATGCCTCTCACCATCTCATCAAAATATTCCCAAAAGAGGCTTTTAACTTCCTCATCTAGGCCCACATGAGGTGCAGAGGCACTAACTACATTCACTACGTGCCTACCAACCACAAGTTTAATAGACTTCATGCTATCGTTAAATCTCCTGACCTCCACCCCATATTTCCTGAAGTTCTCGTTTACTAGAATCCCTACACCATTTCTATCCCTAGAACTACCCAAGTACCATAGCTTAAATCCATCTACATCTTTAGCTTTGGTCCCTACCCTTCTAGTCTCCTTAACACACGCTATATTAGTATGTCTCCTTTTAAGACACGTCACTAGCTCTATGGATTTTCATGTAAGTGATTCCATATTCCACGACCCTATAGATAATCCCGTGCCGCTCTTACCACCCCAAACCCTACCCCTTACCTCCAACCCCAACGGATGACATGACCCTAATCCACCATTATATCCCGACATCACTAAACTAAGAACTAATAACTCACTAAGCTACAAAGATTAAAAAGATACAAATCAAGAAATATACACTAGGGATAATATGCAATATTCAATAGTCAATAATAAACTCAAAACAACAAAAAATATACAACGGATAATAATAAATTCTACAACAAACAAACAGGTAAATAAAGGAAACACAATTCAATTACACACTAATCAAGTAGAAAATTTGAGAGTAAATTTAACAATAGATTCAAGTAGATAATTTTCATTTGCAGTGAATAGATGATACCCCACAGGCAAGAATAGTTGATAATAATATTGCAGGCCAGAAATATTATATAGAGAAGAGTTTGGCAGCAAAAAATCCAAAACTGTGATGGTGACCAAGAAATACACAATTAAATGGATCAAAAAATAATATCAAAAGTTGACCAGGAGAAAAGAACTAACAAAATGAAATACTGCAGTCAAGAAGTTGAGAAGGGGAAGAACGGTAGAACTTGGGTTCATTTTTGCAGAAAAATGGTTGCCTTATTTCTGGAATCTGCTTCTGACCGAACCCTTCATGTTAGAGTCTCAGAATCTTACTATTGTTGATCGAAAAACTCTTGTAATGGTAGTGTCCCGCTGGATTTCTTGTAGCTGGTGAAGAACGAGACCAACAACACTAGTTTGCTAGGAAATTGTCAAAAACACGATTTCACCGATAAACGTGAGTTCACTGGGAAAGAGAGGGAATCAGTATGGTTAACTGAATTTCATCAGAAAAGATGAAATTATAGAAATTACCAAAAAATACAGAAGTTGCTATTTTTTTTGCAGCATGAGACCCTTTACGGGACATAAGTCACTCTATGGGTCGTGAAGTGGATTTCGTGGACAATTTCAGTAAGGGGCTGATTTTCTGTAGTTACTCTACGAACATATAGACAGGTCGTGGAATGATTTATGAGTCATAGAACATGGTTCGTGCCCCGAGGATCCGAGATTAAGACTTTTTGAAGATTTATCATATGAAACCTCTCTACGAGTCGTAAACCACTTTACGGGTCGTAGATAGGGTGTCGAAGACTTGAAGTCCAGTTTTACAACAGTACCATACGAGACCATAATTATGGGGCGTGGAATGCATTATGGTCGATAAATCTATTCGTGAGGCGTGCCAACCTAGTTATCCTATTATGTTTACGACTTGTATTTTGAATATTATAAATAGGTATTAGGATAGTTTTTATAAGTTTATGCAGACTACACAGAGAACCTTAGAATTAGAGTGGAAAAATAGTGAGATAACATTTGAGAGTTTTGAGAACACTTGTTCTTTGATTTCATCTTTAATCTGGTGATTCTCTTTGAAGTTTGATTAGCTTGTTCTTAATTCAATTGTGTAAGTACTCTATTATGTTATTTAAAATCATAAATCTTGCATCTACATAAATCATGAGTAGCTAAACCCACAACTAGGATTGTGGGAACCATGAAGAACAAACAAAGTAAAATCGAATAATTCATAATTCTTGGAAAGTGTGCATGCATGTACTAATTAATTCTCTTCATTTTGTATGTTTTCTAGTGGTGGCCAACATCAGAACCCGCCTAGTATTACTGACCGGACAAAGGTAGTAATGAATAGGAAAAGAGATTAATTAACAGGATTCGTTTGATGTGTTCTCATCTAATTAACTTAATTGGGACAAGAGAGGTTGTACTGGGACTAATAGGTAAGGGTTAGTAATGCACACTACGGAGATGGGCCAAGTCACGTAGTGAAATTCGGCTCTCACCTAGACCAAAGGGTTTGGTGAACTTAACTTACCATCTTACATGCTACACATTAGAAAATAATTAGGTTATCCGGTGATACTAAGTTAGAAAATCATAGGGAACACAATACCCTAGTTTATCTGCATATTTATTTCACTTTTGTGTTAGTTAGGTTTATTTTCCATTAATTATTGCAAACCCCTCCCCTTGGGGAATTAAGTTGGTTAATCACTCAAATTACAATAATTGAATTCTCTTGAGTCTACATATTCCCGTGGGTTTGACCCTAACCTTGGTTAGGTTCTATTTCTTGACCGACCGCTTTATCCTAAAGAAGGAGGTGTAACTTGGGAAACATCACTTTTCCCCCTTATTTTGTGTTTTACCATTACACCAACCACCCTCAACTTAGGCTTTTAGCCGGAGTTGAGATTCACATTATCCAACCTCAGAACCAGGGCCACTTTTGCTACCACCTTCAACTCAAGGTGCACAATGTTCAAGGAAGGACCAGGGCCAATTTCAAGATTTTACATCTAATAAGGCTAGGTCACTTAGGTTTTTACCAAAAAAGGTACATGTCAGGATCAAACATTAGGAATAAGGGATATTTTACATATTTGGTTTGTCATTTAGGCTAAGTGGACTGTCATGAATAATGGCCTAAGATCTTTTCCTAACCAACTAACCTAAAGTCTAAATTAGAGTAACAGAGAAAGTTCTGAATTGATACACAATACATGAATGGAGCAAGTTAACCTCACACTCACATGACACTTATTACACTATTAATTTTATCTTCACTTATCAAAACAAGCACTGTCAACACAATTAAACATGCATGGTTGCTATCTAGACTAACTAATAGAAAATTTGGTAGGTATCATTTGCTACCAAAAACACAAAAATACATATATGCCACAAATATCAGTACTATATGCTACCAATACTACCTAAACATCCTAAACATATCAATTCAATAGAAATTAAATATCCACGGGGAAAACTAACAAAGGCAAGAAAACTACTAGCATTCAAAATTTAGGGTAGTTATAGGCCAAGGCTATTCAGACTTTATTGAGGCCTATAACTACCCACACCCCATCGAAAATGACGTACATTATCCTCAATGCACACAAAAATATAAAATCAAGTATCTGGGTCAAAAGGCATACCTGGGTGCCTAAGCATTAGTCTTTGGCTGAGTCTGACCACCCTCCACCTGCATAGTGGCCTCCTTATTTGGAGTACCATAACTAGAGAGGCTAGCACCCTTCACCCTCTCGAGCTCATGAGCCTATCGTACCTCCTCCCTCCTCAACTACTACAAGACAAACTCTAACTCCTCCTACTCTGTCAGCCTTGCATATAATCGCACTATATCTGGATCATCATGAGTGTGGGTCCTCTTCCCATGGGAAGGTAGTGAAAGCTCCTCAGAAGCAAATAAGTCCACCACCAGCGCTGGAGGCATAGTTTGTGGGAATGCCACCGGTGCAGCCAGGGCTGCTGTCATATCGGCCTAGAGCTTCTAGATCTCGGTCTGTACGGCTGTCATATCTTCTGGCCTTGTTGTACTTAGGCTCTTGTAGACCCTTAACACAAAAGAATCAATGTGGGCATCCATGACTGCAAGTCTGTCCAGAACAGTAGTGATCATGTATGCCTGTATGCATCCCTCGAAATCCTTAATCACCTGGCGGATCCAGAGCTTGATCTGCTAAACTAATTGAATCAACCGAGACTCAATGTGGGCTAGTTGCTCTACCATGGCATGAATATATAGTTCGGACTCATAAACCATGCTCGCGGTTGCTATCTATGTAGTAGTGGCCTGTAGTGCAGGTGTAGTAGTGTTGGGCACCCTTTCCATATTTGTCTTAGTTTGTGGAGGCCTCTCCTTTGTATTAGCAACAGTGGTGGTGGTGGGTGGACCCTCAGGAGGTGGCTCCAGGGAAAACATCTCTTACATTGGAGTTGGCAGGTTCATTGCTTGCCAGAGTGCCACTGGGTTCTCCTCAGCCTTAATCAGGTTGGCATCGAAAGTATGGTGGACCTCGATCAGTGAGTCCACTGACGTAGATTCTCCACCCCTTACTCTAGGTAGAGTCTGTAGATCAAGCATGGGAAGGGGATGGAGGTCGACCTCTTCAAGGCTGCCTCATGGATCCGTACTGCAATGAGGCTGACCCAATCTAGCTCATAGACAACAAAGATATTGGCAACTAGAATTGCATGCTCTGGCGTCAAAGTGTTATCTACAAGCATCGACCGGATCCATGACCTATAACAGCCCACAAAAATTTGGCAGGAAAACTGACGAAATCCTTCACAATAGGCTCCGAATGAGTGGCTATCCATGCAGGCTTTGGCCTCTGTTCAGCAAACAAATCAGCCATCTATCTCATCGAGCTGGCTCTGTGGCTTTGTTCTCTCATCAGACCCAAGTACGTGGTCTGTCGCACTCTATGGTCAAACATTGTTGTGGATCTAGAGGCTGGGAACTTAGGCCCAAACAACATGCGGTAGATGGTTGTCTCTGAGATATCGACCTATTAGCCCCTTACTCTGGTCTGCATGAGTCTGGGCTGAGCGAGGGGCTTCTTTTCCTTGGGAAGAGTGATAAGAAGTATGGTTGCATAGGATATGTAGAACTCTTGTACCATGGTTGAGGAGTAGCTCCCTAGTGGTTTGGTTAGCCACTAGATCCCGTATGTGGTGATAGTGTCCTACATATCGGGGACACTATCTAATCCGAATGAGATGACCCGGGGCTCCTCATAAATGGAGCGTGATGGTTCACCGCACTCATTAATCTGCATTCCCTTTATTTAGATGTCTCGCACACCCGTAACATACCACCAGTTGGAGGTGATGGTGATGTCTACGGTGGTACGACAGAGGACTCTGTCTCTAACTCATCGCCAGATCCTGACTCTGCATCTGACTCCTCTCTACATGGAGTCTTTTGAATGGAGTTATTATTGTCATTATCTCTTGTCAAACTGGGGTGTGCAAACTATAATAGCCTGAATTGGGTCTACCCAAGTCTGGTGCCAGCCCGTGTCTGTTGTCTATCAGTATTTAGCTTAGGTCGGACACTGAGCTCCTCGATTGATTGACTAACCACGGGGATCTCCTCCTCCCCTGAGGTCTTATCTCTGAGCCTCCTCTGCATGGCTTTAATCTCCTCACATCTTAGCTTTGGGGCCATAGTATCTGAAACATAAGCATTTACGCTATATGGTCAGCCCCATAGATCAAGAAGCGAAATGCAACAATTCATCAGACTTGATTACATAAGTGTCTAAGAAAGCACCTCTACATGTTGTAGTGAAGACAACGAGCCGTAAAAGGCTCTCATAGAAATATGTTTCACAATAATTGTTCACTAGAATGGCATCTACAGACCAGGTATGATAAGTCAAGTTTACCAAACCTTTTGGCCTAGTCGAGAGGTGAATTTCACTACGTGATTTCGTCCATCCCCGCAGTGTGACATTACTAACACTTACCTATTGTTCCAGTACAATCTCCCCTTGGCCCAGTTCGGTTTATTAGACGAGAAACATCAATGAATCCTATTAATTAATCTCTTTTCCTATTCAATACTACCTTGATCTAGTCATTAATACTAGGCAAGTTCTAATGTTGGCCACTAGTAGAAAACATTTAATACGAAGAGAATTAATTAATACATGCATGCACACTTTTCAAGAACTACGAATTATCCGATTTTACCTTGTTAGTTCTTCATAGTTCCCACTACAACCCTAGTTGTGGATTTAGCTACTCATAATTAGTGTAATTGGAAGACTTATGAATTTGAATAACATAATTGATTAGTTACACAAAAGAATTTAGCACAAGAAAATCCAACTCTTCAATGAGAATCACAAGAATGAAATTAAAGTTTACAAGTGTTTCTCAAACTCTCCAATATTTTTTTATCTGTTCTTCCTTTTGTTCTCTTGAAAAATATCCAAAAAATGCTATTTGTAGTGTTTAAAATAAAAAACCAAAATGAAATAGGACAACTGGGTCCACACACTCTATGAGGTGCTTAGAGGCTGTATAATAGATTACGGCTCGAAGTCGAGCTTTCATGAACTATTGCTTTGATTCTAGACTTGTCCTCTATGACAACCCTCTATGACCCATAAAAGGTTCTACGGCCCATGGGGGGTTTCGTCTGATGGAATTTCAAAAAGTCCCCATCTTTTGATCCTAAGGGTACGAAACTAAGTCTACAGCTCATAACATCTTCTACGACTTGTCTGCATGTTCGTAGATTCAACCTCAGGGATACACCCGTCACTGGAATCACAAAAGAAACCTCTTTTACGGCTCGTAAATGGTCTCGTGGGTGTTCAACTTCTGCATATTTTGCCCAAGAATTGTGCCAACACTAAAATCTTGTAAAACAAACCCAAAAACACATCAAACCTATTAACATCGCATTGAGAACACACAAAATTCCATGTTTTAAGAATCAAAAGTGCTGTATTTTGACAACACATCAGGCACATAGTTAGGGACATTGAGATTTAGCTTCAAGGGATCATGCATGAACTAACGGGATGAGTCCCAATCTCTAGTCCTCTTGGTGCTAAGTCATCCCATGGGAATCTTTAAAACAAACTCTTAGAATCATAAATAGCAATCATAGGAGTAACTCGAACTTGAGGATCTTTCTTAAACATCTTTAGGGCAATTGAAATCAAACATACATCTTTGGTAAACTTAGCTTTCATAAATGCTCTAATCATAATCATAAATCATAGAAAACATTCATTGGAAACAATGAGGTCTTAGTTTTAGCATGGAACAATCATAAATCACATAAGTCTTAGGAAATTTCTTTTAAAGGAAACATCGAAATCACCCAACCTTGAACATGTCAAAAATCATCCTGGAATCAACAAAATATTTTAAATATGCATATATTTACTTAGCACAATAGTCATTGAAATTCATGAGTATCATATAATAACATAAAGAGCATGAAATCAGCATAAGCATACACTTTAAATTGAGGAACATAAAGAAAAGGTAAAAATATATAATAAGGGACTTTGTGGGTGAAAAGATACCAATAAATCAACTCACATACCTAGAGAACTAAAGAGAAGTAGAATTGAAGCCGTTGGGGAAAAGAGTTTGGACACCCTAGCCTTGCTCTTGCTAGTCTTGAGAGCCTGTTTTGCCTTAGAGAATTTGAGAGTTAAGAATTATAGGAATTAGGGGTTAAACACTAAAATAGGTCTTTGTTTGTCCCTAAAACGACATAGTTTAGGAATAGAATTATGAGAAATAACCAAATTATCTCTTATTACAAACTATTTGAAATTGACTTACAAAACCCCTATTATGGGTCGTAGGTCGACTTACGAGCCATAGATCCCTCATCTGATGACACATCCGAAAATACTAAAATCTAATTTTGTGGAACTTATAACTACAAACAATAGTATGAACCATAAACTTCTTATGTGCCGTGGTTGAACTCGTAGGGTCCACTACACTTAACCATTTTTCCTCCCTTCCTTGGCCCTACCCACAAAAGGTTTATATACGCTGTGAGCCATTCCACGATCCATCTGTTAACTCGTATACTACCTTCCTGAAAACTTTAAATTTCATTCATGTCTGGGATCTTACTTATACCTCTATCATATATTCACTCTTGACTTCAAATAGACTAGTCTCACTAGACATAGAAACATAATTATGACATGCAATAATTGTATACCATAACAACATGACGAGGGATTTATAATAATGCATAGCTTTCATAGGAATTCAACGTATTTATAAACATACTTGACATACCTCATTATTCATCATATTCATAACTTGCATACATATAGTAATACATTTTCATCAAACATGAGATACTTCATTGTAAGAGCTTAGTTCAAAACCTTTGCGGGTTCATGTATAGAGACTTAAATAATTCAAGGGTAACATGGATGATTGAGGTAAACATCATCACTTGAAACGATTTAAAAACAGTCAATAATAATCACCGAGAAACCCTAGATAGAGCATTATGAAAATAATGTCATATTCCATAACTTAAGAAAGCCACATGGAGATTCAAAGACCTATAGTAGTTTTAGAATATGGAATTGTCTGAAATCCACCATTTAAAATCATTCCAATACACCCACCACAATCATTCATACCATCCTTTGAAACAACGATATAAGAACATGAAATTAGTATTGTAAAATCATCAACTTCCCAACACTTCATGGTATCATAACACTTATAACTTTGAATATAATAAATTAGCTTATAATAGGAAACCTTGGAAGTAAGTCATGCAATTTCATTCAATAGATGAATATTCGCATCATAAATCATGCTTAATAGGCATAATAGATAATACCCATAAGAATTCAACCACACTTTGAAGGATTTAGTAAAAAGGGTTTCCTTTGGACTCCATGGGTGGAGCAGCCATGGATGAAATACCCATATACCTTGAAGCCTTAAAATTGAGGAAGAAGATTTGGGAAAATCACCTTAGGACTTGACCTTCAATGGAGGAAGCTTGAAACCTATAAACTTGAAAAAATTTGGTGGAAGAACATGAGAGAGTTTGGAGAGTTTTTGAGGGGTTTAGAGAGTGTTTTTAGGTATAAAAATGATGGAATTTTTAATACCCATATATGGGACCAAGGATGTCCGCTAATTTCCCTTATTCAAATTTGGAAATTTTCAGACAATTTTGCTCTTGGGTGAAACAAATGGGCAACGCAGACTTGTTCCTGTTAAGATCATTTTTTGTAAAGTTCAATGTTCTCCTATTTTGGCCTAGGGATGAGTCTAGGTCTCCTTTACACTAAAATGGACCCTCACCGCGACGCGAAGAGGTTGCGTACCCTTCTAAAAAGCTTAATTTCATGCAAATAATTATTTTTTGATATAATTGACTTAGAAGTCGAAGGAGACCTTTTACTACACAATTTTGCCTTCTGAAAAAGAATACGAACTCAGATTTTCCAAAAGACATACGAAAATTGCATTATGTAAGGAATCGAGTACAAGGGTATTCTGAATCGCTTTGGTGGTGTTACAAATATCCCCCCTTGGGAACATTCATCCTCAAATTTGAATATAGTTATCACAATGTAAGGACCTAGATCTTGTGAGACTTTATTGATGCTTAAAATCAAGGTTCCAGGGGTTTTTGACCAAGGTGACACTCCATGTCACCTCCACGAGCTGTGGAGGGGTCTACGAGCCATAGAGGTTGCCTAACGGTGGCCCTTGGCCTTGTGTGGGTTGTATTTTGGCTTATGGTAAAGTTTAATACCAAGTGGCCCTCCACTGAACCCTTTATGGCTTATGGTTGATAAGTCCATATTTCGGACACATTTGGGGGATAAATTGCTATTAAAGATGCCCTTAGTGTGCTAGTAATTCCAATTGCTAAAAATATGCATGTGCTATGACTGGAAATGGAGTTAAAGGTGCACAAAATAGCAATACTTTATGAAATCTTAGAAAGTGAGCAAAAGTGCTGAAAGTCGGTGAAAAGTGGTGTCGCTGACATAGTCGGCAATCCGCCGAACACTTAAAGAGATCGCCTAATTATGTAGTAACCAAGGTCCTAAGTCAATTCAGATGTATGCCCAAAAACATGACAGAAAGGCGATATGAAGAATATTTAGGTGCATCGCCGAATTGGAAAGGTGGAGCAAAGAGTCATCACCTAGTGTTGTAGTGGAAGAAGCCAAATAAAATGCACAGGAAAACGTTCAAGTGCACATTCATTGCATCACTGAAGTGCTCAGTGATGGTTAGCCTTGACCATTGAACGACATTTTGTTGCACAAACTTTCACACATTTGCACAAAATTATATAATCAATTTTAGAAAGGACATTGTACATCATCTGTTTCTTTTGTATCAGATTAATTAGTAGTAGTAGTAGTACATAAAACTTTCCTTTTAATGTACAAGGGAAGCTACGGTTTTAGAGCTTTTGGGCGTCAAATTGGAGAAGATTGGTTGGTGAAAATGAACTGATTTGTACTTAATCTTGTTACCCATGACTTCTGCTACTATTTATGGTATTCAATCTTTAATTTCTAACATGCATGGCTAAAACCCCCATGTTAGGGTGTGCTTTTGATATGGGTATTTAATTTATTTGTTGGGTTTGTGACATTTTGACTTATCTGTAGTTTATTTGCGTGAATTTATATCCATTCCTAAGTTTGATTTATAAATTTCAAGGTTGCAAACTTGGGATTTTGTTTTAGAACTCTGATTGTTGCTTAGCTAGAACATTTAGAGTGTGGAATGGATATAATGGCAAAAACCCTTATGGTGTTTCAATTGATATCCACATTCATTGATTCAATGGTCAAGGTATTAGGTGTTTTTCTTGACTTCTTAGGCCAAACATGTCCTCGGTGGCTTACGTATGATATCTTAGCTGATTCATGCGAAACACCCACATATCATTGCTGATTTGGGTCATAAGAAACCAAGCTTATTCACTCATTATCAACTCATGTAGTCAAGTATCTAGAGCCATTTGATAGATTGATTCCCATATCACATCCCCAACATTGTTCCTTAATAACTGTTAAATTTGTCTACTAGAACTTGTTGGCTGAACTCTGTTTTAATTATTGCAACCCCAGATCCTACAATTACTTGGTCCAATGAGTCACTTTTGCCTTGAACAATGATATACTGTAAGATAAACCTTAACCTCTAAAGTTGGGTTTTTATCTGATGTCGACACCTTTCTGCCTTTAAGTAGTCGGGTTGAGCGATATCAAAAGTGGTGTTGTTGCCTGGGAATCAGTATGTTCATATTAGAAGTGTTTGTTAAGATTTGTTTGTGTAGCTAGAAGTGTTTATACTATTTTCTTGTTGTTTTTGCTGATTGAAAAATAGGTGTAAACATGTATGATGAACGGAGTATAAAGGGGTAATCGTCAGAGACATAAATGACCTCCGGAATATCAAATAGGACCAAGTAACCAGTTTTTGGGCAATCTTGCTGCCCTCAATAGCTGCATATACTAAGTGAAAAATTATTGGTACAATGTTGCAATTACTTTAGCTCAGGGGATTATTCAGAGGACAAGAAGTGAAGACCCCCATGAACACTTCCATAATTTCATTGATGTGTATTCACCATTCAAGTGTTGGGGAGTTACAGAAGAGGCTATTAGATTGAGACTTTTCCATTGTTCCATAATGGGTGATGCAGTGAAGTTGTTAGTTGAATGTCCCTGTGGATCAATTTATCATGGGACGAATTGCAAAATGAGTTCCTTGAGCAGTTCTTCCCGCCCTCAAGGATGATCAAGATAAAGAGTTTTTCGCTAATAAAAAGCTCACATGTTCAGAAGATGTAGGTCATGGAGATGAGGATGTTAAGATGGATGTATGGACAAACTAGGAGTGATAAGATTAGGAATGAGATCATTCGGGAGAAGCTAGGGGTGGCCCCTGTGGCTGACAAAATGATGGAAGATAGACTGTGATAATTTGGACATACACAGAGAAGAAGTACTGATGCTCCTGTTAGGAGGTGTCAGATGTTGGATTTAGGATCTATATGGAGGAGTAGAGGTAGACCGAAGAAGTATTGTGGGGAGGTGATCAGATAAGATATGGCAAGACTTGATCTCACCGAGGACATGACCTTAGATAGAAAAGAGTAGAGGTCGTGTATTGAGTCGCAGGCTAATAGGCTAGTAGGGATAGGTTAGTAGGATTAGTTGGGTCTTTATATCCTATTGTGTCGGTATTTATCTTATGTGTGTAAATTTTATTGTATTTACTTTCTATCATTGCTTTCGTTATTAGTCGTTTTTCCTTGTTTCTTTTTTTCCTTCTCCCTTTTATGCATCTAGTTTATTCTGCTTATATTTTTTGAGTCGAGGGTTCCCCAAAAACAGTCTATCTATATTTATGAGGTAGTAGGATTCCAGACCCCACTTGTGGGATTCCACTGTGTATTTTATTGTTGTTGTTGTTAAAAGGGTAGATGAGGCTTGGCAGCAATTTCACAAGCTTCTTCTTCATTGTCTGACCCATGGTATTCCTGGTCATTTGGTGCTGTAACATTTCTATGTTAGCCTGAGTGTTGTCAACAAAAGCATGGCAGATCGGCTGGTCTGAGATGGACTTATGAAGTAAACATGCACATTTCTATGTTAGCTTGAGTGTTGCCAACAAAAGCATGGCAGATCGGCTGGTCAGAGATGGACGTATGAAACAAATATTCACAGCAACCACAGTTTTACTAGTGAAGTGACAAAAATAACCAAAGCATGATATACTCATGAGGACTATGCTTCAATTACAAAGGGTCGAATATCTAATGAATAGCTAGCCAAAGAGAAGGAGTGAGATGAATTCATGTCGCAAATGGTGAGAAAGATTTTATAGCACAATATGTGACCCAAGTGCATCAGCGAATATTGTTCTGGATGTAGATATATTGTCCTATAAGCATGACTCAAGAGCGATCAAGTGGAAGAAGTGTATTTCATTGGGAATCAAGTATTGGGTTCTTGGTTGTACTTTCAGCGGTCATTCGAGAATCAAGGTTGGAACATTGTTGTTAAGTGAAGTGGTGGTCATGGAACGTGCGAAGCAATGCAATGCCATTATGAGAGATAAGAAAATTTAAATCTCCTCGATAGCGAGCAAACTCGAATAGGTCACAGGTTAATCAGATGCTTGTTCTCATTTAGAACAAAGTAGAAGCTTCAGATAAAGTGCTAGGTGAAATGAAATTTGGGCTTTCCCAGTTAAGCCATATTGTATTATCTCATGAATTATCGATTAAAAGTTTGGAGGCTCGTTTATCAGCTCTCTCAGCACAATTGCATAACTCAACAAGATGCAATGGTCAAAGTTGCAAGGACATCACCACCGGAACTAGCACCCCGTGTACAATTGACATGAAAATCAAGACCCCTTTATTTGGGGAAAATAAGGAATGCATACAAGGCAATGATGAAGTTGAAGTAGAAATGAATGATAGGAGGACCAATACTAAAGAGCTAAATATGGAGGTTGTAAGGTTCACTCAACATTATGGGAAAGAAGTTGACAAAGCTAACTTCCAAGAATTTTTGTCTACCTTCACTTCTTTTGCAGTCAATATTCCCTTAGTTGAGGCTCTCAATAAGATGCCAACATATGCATTGAAGAAATTGGTAACCAAAAAAAATTGCCTTGGATTGTGAGGCAATTGAAATTCCACAGTTGTAGTGCTCTCTTTGCTAGACAAATGGTGGCATTAAGAAATGATCTGGGTGCATTTCCAATACCATGTACAATCGGGGCATGCAACTTTGGAAGAACCCTATGCAATTTGGGGGCTAGTGTAAATCTAATTCCCCAAATGGTATTTGAACAGCTCAACATAAATACTTTGGCCCAAACAATCATGAAGCTTATTATAGCCTACCAGTCAATCAAACGACCAGTCAGGATATTGAATGATGTGTTAGTTAGAGTAATAAAATTTACCTACATAGCTGACTTTATAGTGTTGGATTGTGACCTAGATATTAATGTGCCCATCATTTTGGGATGACCACTTTTGGCTATGGATAGAGCCTTGGCATGTGAAAAGTGGGAGTCTAAAGTTCAGAGTGAATAGTGAAGAAGTGAGTTTCAATGTTGATAATGCTTTGCAAAAGCCTGAAGATTTCTATGTAAATAATATTGTTGATGTAGGTTGTGAGGCCTTACAAAACCTCGAGGAGATAGCCTATTCAGGGGCTGATTCATTGGTTGATATTATATTAAGTTATGGTGAAGAAGATGAGAACGACTGTGATGAATTAGTAGCTACTATGATATGGGCTGGATGTGTCCAAGAAATCCAGTTAAACTAGATATTAAGTTGAAATGTCGGGATACACAACCAGTGATACCATTTACTGGGGGGCCACCTAAGGTTGAGCTGAAAGAGCTATCGAGTCACATGCAATATGATTTCTTGGGGAACAATAAACGCTTGCCGGTTGTTATTGCAGCTGATTTACAGGAGAAACAAATCAAAGCTCTTGTCAGGATACTCAAGAAAATGTTAAAGCCATTGGTTGGACAATAGCTGACATTGTGGGCATCTCTTCGGGGATTCGCACACATAAGATCAAATTGGTTAAAGGTTGTAAGACCACAGTGGAGCACCAACGCAGGTTAAATCCACCTATTCAAGAGGAGGTAAAAAAGGATATTATTAAGTGGTTAGATGCTGACGTGATTTACATGATTGCAGATAGTAATTGGGTGAGTCTGTTTTAGTGTCTGCCCAAGAAGGGAAGCATGACCATTGTTCCAAATGAAAAGGGCCAACTGATATCAACCCAACTAGTTATAGGGTGGAGAATATGCATGGACTACCGAAAATTAAATGCATCCACAGAGAAGGATTGCTTCCCATTACTGTTCATGGACCAAATGCTAGATAGGCTTGCTGGAGAGGGTGGTATTGCTTTCTTGACTAGTACTCTGGATACAATCAAATATCCATTTCACATGCGGGTCAAGATAAGAACACATTTACATGCCCTTATGGTACCTTTGCTTTCAAGAGAATGCCGTTTGGGCTATGTAATGCTATCTATCTTCATTGACATGGCTGAGGACTAAGTGAAGGTATTTATGGATGATTTTTCGGTAGTGGCTGACAACTTTGATCAATGTCTAAGCCATTTGGAGAAAGTATTGTAGAGGTGTGTGGAAACTAACTTGGTCCTCAATTGGGAAAAATGCCACTTCATGGTCAAGCAAGGAATGGTGTTGGGTAATAAGATCTTGAGAAAAGGGCTACAAGTTGACGAAGCCAAGAATGAAGTAATTTTAAAACTACCTCCCCCTATTTTTGTCACGACCCAAGCCTAGAGCCTAGACTTCACACGGCGAATGGAAACCTGAAGGAAACCCAAAAAAGCCTCTTAACATATCATTTACACATTCTTGGTCACGGAAGCAATTAAACAATAACAAGAGAGAGAGAGAGAGAGAGTGAGAAAGAGAGATAGAGAGAGAGAGAGAGAGAGAGAGAGTAAATAAGGATAAAGGGACTAAGGGAAGTCTTATATAGCATAAATCATAAAGAGTCAAATCTCAAAGCATAATTACATCACTTGTCCAACAACACCTCTAAATATAGCCTTGAGCGGGGAACAAGACACTTTCCGGGCTCACCCTCATAGTGTAAAGATTTCAACACTAAGAAATGACAAAGGCAAGAATAGTATAGCTATTATCCCCGAACTTTGAGGACTCATTGATAGCTATCTTCAAAGATGACCGACTAGCCACAGGGAGGGTGATCGTGAGGAGCTCGGGTTCCTACATAGTGACATCATGTAGTCATAGAGTATGCATTAGTACCTTTGAATGTACTAAGAATGTAGGATCCAGTGCAATAAGAGATAGGCAACATAGTCAAAATGCATAATCATAGGCAATAGATAGTATAACAACAATATGACATGCATGATCAATGCTTGAAATAAAACATGCTTATATAGAAAATATTGCACATGTAAAAAGAGACTACCTTTACAGACCAAGCAAACTAGTACTTGGAATCCAAGGTATGACCACCCTTGGGAAGTGATTGGGAAATTTACCCCTCAATTGATAGATGGGCATACCACCCCCTATCATAGTGGTCAAGTGGTAGATGAGCATGACCACCCCCTATCAAAGTGATTGAGGAATATACCACCCAGTTGGTAGATGAACATGACCACCCCCATCAAAGTGATTGAGGAATATACTCCCCAATTAGTAGATGGGCATACCACCCCCCATCATAGTGGTTGAGGCATAACACCTCCTCAACTAGGTGTGGTCAACTTACAACACTATAGATACTTTTCATGAGATCAGCACATACATGCATTCCTTTCATCATCATAAAGTCACTTAACTTATATGTCATGCATTAGACCTTCAGTGTCTCAAGATTCCATAACTGGACATTTTATCAAACACTTGGTGGGTGTGTAATGCTAGTACAAAATCATGCAATTCAAGAGTGAAATCATGTGAGAAAACTCAATGTAAAACCACCCACCAACACTTGGTAATACCCTCATGCAAGATGCATTAAAACCCTTCACCAAATCACATAATGGATCATATATTCATAGCTCAAAACATTCTTAAATAGTCGCATTTTATGGAATCCCAACATAGTTTATGATATACTTTCATAGTAAGAGATATCCATAGATAATCTAACTTGAAATCATGCAATTTAGGTAAAAAGGATGATTAGGCACCATGGGTGAAAGGACCCCAATGGTTGAACCCACATACCTCAACTTTGGAGATTTCCTTGATGAAGATTTGAATGACAACTTGAAGCTTGAATGAAATCCTTGAGATCCAAAATGAATTTGGGACAGTTGAATTTGGGTGAAATATTTGTCTATGTGTTAGAGAGGGTTTTGGGGAATGTCTTGAGTGATATGGGGTTGAATTATGACTAAATATAGGTGTTTTTTTGCATAGGAAGGCTTAGGCCCAACACGCAAAGGCCTTTGACCAAAACAAGAAAATTGTCACAAAATAACACAAGTCTGCGACGGCTCCGCATCGCGGAGCGAACACATACCCCTACTGGAATTGCAATTTTTCTGAAATTCATTTTTCACTACGGATCCTCTAAAATTTGGGTTATACCCATTTCCCACTCCATTTTCTCCCCTGAACAAGAATATGAAGTCGAATTTTCGATATTACGCATGGATTTTGAGATTTTTGGAAATTACGAATTTGGGCAATTCCAAAGCACGTTTTTGGGCACTTTTTGGGGCATTTCGAAGCATTTTGTCCCCGAATGTAAAAAAAAAACGTATAAAAGAGAAGTAATCAAGATAATTTTAGCCCAATACATGAATGCAACAAATACAATAAAAAACCATTTCAAAAAAGCCCAATATAAGTGTCAATGTCAACATGAACTTGTCAACACTAACATGATTGCATACAAATGAAATAAAGGTCGAAACTTAAGACTTGAAATCGCATAGGGGACTTAAATTAGTATCTTAGGCTTGAGTAGAATGAAAGTGATAGGGATATCACTTTTCCATGTCCGCCTCGGCTCCCTATGTAGTACTCTCAACTTGTTGGTTTCTCCCAAGAACATTGACAGAAGCAATATCCTTATGCCTCAACCTCTATATGTGCCTATCCAAAATTTCTACCCGGAACCTCTTCATAAGTCAAATTGTCTTCAAAAACACACATAACATCTGAAGGCACAATAGTATTTGGGTCACCCACACAGCTCCTCAACATAGATACATGGAATATCGGATGAACTATATTCGTTCCACGAGGCAATTACAACTCATAGACCACCTTACCAATCCTCTTCAACACCCTATAAGGACCCACAAATCTTGGACTTAATTTACCCTTTTTACTAAAATGAACTTCATATGGTGTTCATTGATCTCGAAAAGGTATACGATAAAGTCCCAAGGGATGTCTTGTGGAGGTGTCTAGAGGTAAAAGGTGTCCCAATGGCTTATATCAGGGCGATTAAGGACATGTACGATGGTGCCAAAACTCGGGTAAGAACTGTGGGAGGTGACTCAGAGTATTTTCCTGTTGAGA
>JAPFFP010083155.1:0-22035 GCA_026153255.1 Solanum medicagineum | reverse complement strand
CACTTGGTACTCTAATCACGCACCGGAAATATACTTAGGTTTAAATTACACGACATTCACGACAAAATTTCCCAATTAGATAGTTATCCTTAATTTAAAGGATTACGGGGTCTAACAAGAACAATGAAGGCAGTGTCAATGTTTAGAGTGGTTCTGCTTTATCCTTAGTGTCAGAGGTGAAAGAAAAGCAAAACCAAAACCTTATCTTACTCCAATTGAAAGAAGCAATGGACAAGCAGAAGGTGATGGTTTTCTCCAAAGGGGGAGATGGGGTATTGAGATATCAAGGAAGATTGTGTGTACCCGATATTGATGGTGTCCGGGGCAGAATCATGGCTGAAGCTTATATCACGAGATATTCCACCCATCCTGGCTCTACCAAGATGTACCACAACTTAAGGGAAGTCTATTGGTGGACTGGGATGAAGAAAGACATTGCTGAATCTGTTTCTAAGTGTCCTAAATGCCAATAGGATAAGGTTGAACATCAAAAACTGTGTAGATTTTCTCAGAACTTTGAAATTCTGGAGTGAAAGTAGGAGGTGATCAACATGTATTTTATTACCGGCTTACCAAAACACAAAAAGAAGCATGATTCGATATGTGTGATTGTTAACTGGATGACTAAATCAGCCGACTTCTTGGCAGTTAAGACAACTTATGCGGCTGAAGAGTATGCCTGACTTTACATTCATGAAATTGTGAGTTGCATAGGGTTCCCTTTTCCATCATCTCAGGTAGAGGAACTCAATTCACCTCTCAATTTTTGAGATCTTTCTTGAAGGGATTGGGTACGAAGGTGAATTTGAGCACCGTTTTTCACCCCTAGATCGACGGGCAGGCAGAGCGTACTATTCAGACTTTGGAGGATATGTTGAGAACATGTGTTATCGACTTCAAAGGAAATTGGGATGATCACCTACCGTGGATTGAGTTCACGTACAATAATAGCTATCATGCCAGCACTCAGATGGACCCGTAGGAGGCATTATATGTTTTGAGATGTAGGTCACCGATCGGCTAGTTCGAGGTGGGTGAAGCTATGTTTACTGGGCCTAATATTGTACATCAGCCTATGGAGAAGGAGAAATTCATCAGGTAAATGTAAAAGACAGCTCAGAGTCATCAAAAGTCATATACGGACATGAAAAGAAGAGACTTAGAGTTTGAGGCAGGTGATTGACTGTACTTGAAGGTGTCACCCATGAAGTGTGTCATGAGATTTGGTAAGATGGGGAAGCTGAGTCCCCATTACATCACACCGTACCAGATTATAAGGATGATTGGGAGGTTTCTTATGTGCTAGACTTGCCTTCCGAGCTAGATGGAGTTCACCCGGTGTTTCATGTATCTATGCTGAAGAAGTGTTTGGGGGATCCAGCCTTAGCAATCCCTATGGAGAGAGAAGGTATGAAGGATAGCTTATCATATGAAGAAATTCCAGTCAAGATCCTTAACTGACAAGTTCGTAAGATGAGGAATAAAGAGATACCTTCCATTAAAGTCTTATGGAGGAATCAATTTGTTGAGGAAGCTATGTGGGAAGCTGAGGAGGTGAAGAAACTCAAATACTCGCACCTATTCGTGCCAACTAACAATGACGTTGAAGGTAAATATTCTTATTCTTAACATTTCTGAATATTTCTTTTCATTAAGTTGATGCTTAATTTATTCCATTCTCGAGTCTAAGACAGAAATAGATAGATGATGGATCATGAGAGCTTGAGTGTTCCTGAGTGAGGAATGAGATGAGTTTTGGGGTTATTCGTGTTTTCGGCCGACCTTTACTCATCAGTTGAGGATGAATGATTCCAAGAGAGAGATGATGTAAAACCCGTAATATTACCATAGGCATCTTCCAAAGCTCTGATGAAAAATACGGGATCGGATTTGCGATCTGCGCGGAAAATCGAGTCAGATAATGGCCTCGACCCGATTTAAAACAAATCGGGTTGAATTACGAAAATGCACATAATGTGCAAAAACAGTAGAAAATCAGCGCCCCCTCCACCATGTGCCAGGGGCACGAAATTGCACTTTAGCTTTTTTGTTGATTTTTGATGTGAACTGTTTCTCTGAAAAATTTAACCAAATGAACTAGCGCACGCCACCTCCGCAACACGCACCAGTATGTGAAAATTCTTCTTTTTCTTTTAACTTCGAGAAGGGAAATTTTGTCCTTCCCAATTATTTAACACATCAAAACATGTTTTTATAGCTGATTTCGTATGAAAGGGCTTTAAAGTCCATATTTTTCTAAGTTTTTACATAAGTTTTGAGAGAGAAGAAGATCTAGAGCAGTGAGGGTTTCTTTCATTCATTTCTTTAGAGAAAACTTGAAGATTCCCACTCCAAGTATATAAAGGCTTCCCAAAAGCATAGAATTGTTCTTCCATGTGCCCCAATACGAAGTAAGGATGTAAATTGATATTTTAGAGTCTTGAATAGTGATTTCTTGAGAATTTCTTGAATACGATCAGTATTTCTTAAGAATTATCTTTATTTCTTCAATGTTACCATTAAATTATATTTCATATCTTAAATTGATGATCATCATGTTTAAAGTTTACTATATACGTGCATTATTATGGTATTATGATTTGACCCTTATAAATTCTCATTGTAAAGACGTGAATAATAAACTTAGGGTATGTCTAAAGCCTTGATTGTCTGATATGATATTTGACTGAGTCTGAGTACTGAGGTGAGTATATTGATGACTGTGATGGCTGAAAATAGCGTTAATGGAGTTGAATGAACATTTATTCTTAACTTGAAAGGATAGCCTTGCCCTTTGAGTTTATAGAGGATGAGATGAGGTGAGTGTTCTTTCCCTAGGGGTTGAGTGATGAAAGTTCTTGATGAGTTGATAGACTTATGAGCATATTGAGTCCTGGGAGAAGTATTAATACAAAAATGGGTAGGAGTGAATCCCACTCATACTAATTAACTACGTGGCCAGCGTAGGAGAGGATTGGACCGTGAAATAGGATGTTTCCTTTGTCCTGCATAGGACTTGAAAAATTTCATTAGGATCCCCGACAGACTCGTCCTGTACACCAACAAGGTAATCGATGGAAGTGGCAATGATGTCTCTTCGTTGAACCTCTACTAGCTCATAAGTAGTGGTTGTTGGTTGTAGAAACTCCCAGATAGGTTCCATGGTGAGAGTACTCCGATGTGATGTGATTATTTGATATTTTGATGGATAGTAAAGTTATAGAGTCTTGTCCTTTACTCTGAGGTGAGGATGAGCGATTGATGAGTGATTATTACATTGTTCCATTTACCTTATCACATTTTACATACAGTACATTCCATATAATAACGCCCCTTTGGCGCTGCATCGTTTTATGATGCAGATTCGATAGACAGACGACTTCAGCAGCCCAATCGTTAAGGTTCAAAGCTTTTTGGATTCTTGATAGTGGTAAGTCCACCCCTGCATTCCGAGAATGGTTGTTTTTCTTTAGCTTGATAGTCTTTTTACTTGAATTTGGGTAGACATGGTCTTTCATGGTATCGTCTCATACAGTAGTATAGAGGTTGTGGAGGCTTCATAGACATAGATGTTGATGGTAAATTTTTGAGGGATCTTTCTCTTCTCTTCTTTATATTGAGGTTATCTTTTATTATTATATTTCATTTATGATAGATTAAGTGGATTATTTCAGCCGATAGATTATCAGCACTATTACTCCATTTTATACTGCTATTGAATCGGCCGAGCGAAGGCAATGAGGCTAGGTGGTCCGCTTGGGGATTAATAATAGTCTCCCAGTGTTAATCACGTCTAGGGTACCCTTCCGAGGTGTGAAAGTAGTATTGAACATCGATATGGGTAAAAGTAATAATAACTCTAACTCATAAACTAAGTAGCCTGCGTAGGTTAAGATTGTACTTAGTGTACAAGTCCTCATATTGTAACACCCCTTAATTCCTTCTACATAATTTGAAGTAGACTCACAAAGGATATAGTGAAAATACTGAGAAAACTGCAGAAGAAGGATTCATGAGGGACATTTTGTTATGACCAAGGCCAAGGGCCTAGACGTTACACGGCAAATGGGGAACCCTGAGGGACACCAAACAAGCCTCTTAACATTTGGTTACACATCATTGGTCCAGAAGCAATTAAACAACAACAAGAGGATGTAAAATAAGGGTAAAGGGGCTAAGGGAGTCTATCATAGCTTAAAAACATACAAGAGCCAAGAGAGTCAAGCTCAAAGAATCATTACATCACTTGTCCAACAACACCTCTAAACTTAGAATTAAGCGGGGCCATGACAACTTTCTGGGCTCACCCTTATAGTCAAAAGCATACAATAAAAGAAAGAGAGTCTTTCCATAATATAAGATTAAAAGATATCTTTCTCGGAGTTGAGGACTCACCAAACTTGCTTCAAAGATAGTACAAGCCACGTAGAGGGGGAAAATGATAAAGTGGAGCTCCGTTCCTACATGGTAACATCATGTAGGCATAGAGTATGCGTTAGTACGTTTGAATGTACTAAGTATGTAGGATGCAAAGCAACAAGAGATAGGCAACATAATCAAAATGCATAAAAATAAGCAAGAGATAATATATTAGCAACGTCGCATGCATGATCAATGCCTGAAGTAAAACATGCATATATAAAACATGGTATATGTGTTGGAAGAAACAATCATCATAGACCAAGCAACTTAGTACTTGGAATTCAAGGCAGGGTAGTACGGGATTGCCACCACAAGACAACGTGGATGAGGTACATACTCCACATCTTTGGTATGGTCAACTTGCAACAGTTTAGATACTTTCCATGATAACAACTTGTATATACATTCCTTTCATCATCATAAAGTAACTTAACTCATATACCATGCATTAGGATTTGAACAACAATATACCTTAACTGGACATTTTATCAAACAATTGGCAGGTGTGATGCTAGTATAAAACAATACAATTCAAGACTGAAATCATGCAAGAAAACTAGAAGTAAATTAACCCACCAACACATGGTAATATCTTCATGCAATATACATTGAAACCCTTCATCAAATCTCAAAATAGATCATAGATTCATAACTCAAAACATGCTTAAACAGTCACACTTTTGTGAAACACCAATAAGGTTCATAGTCAAATTCATAATAAATAAGACCCATAAGTAAATAAACTTAGAAACATAGAGGTTGTCACGACTCAAGCCTAGGGCCTAGATGTGACACGGTGCATGGGGAACCCGAAGGGACCCCAAGCAAGCCTCTTAACATATCATTACACTTCAAAGGCCGTAGAAGCAATATAATACAACAAGAGATAGTAAACAGGGATAACGGGGCTGAGGGACAACTTCCATATCATAAACATCAATATTCAAGAGAGAATCAAAGCTCATAGCAAAATACGAAACATGTCCAACACCACCTCTACAACATAGATACTTAGCGGGGTCCAAGACAAACTACCAAGATCACCCTCATAGTCAATATATAAATAAAAAAGATAGTCTTGGAACATAGTATGAGATCATAAACATCGTCCCCGAAATAGAGGACTTACCAAAGATCTTGAGAGAAGTCGTACTAGCCACACGGAGGAGGATGATTAAGTGGGGCTCCGGTTCCTACATGGTGACATCATGTAGGCATAGAGTATGCGTTAGTACGTTTGGGTGTACTAAGTATGTAGGATACAATGCAACAAGCGAGAAGCACCATAATCAATATGCATAACATCGGCAATGGGTAAGCATATAACAATATGGACTGTATGAATGATTCTTGAAGTAAAACCATGCGTATATAGAACATAATACATATGTAAGAAGAGACCATTATTAGTGCATATCCAAGGCCTACCACCCCCTTGGAGAGGCGAATCAGGTGCGAATCCCTCAATAGGTTGATGAGGTACAAACCCCCCAACATGGTTGAAGAGGTACAAACCGCCAACATGGTTGATGGAGTACAAACACCCCAACGTGGTTATCAAGGTACAAACCCCTCGACATGGTTGCACGGGGGTACCACATCCCGAATGAGGCGATCGAGGTACAAACCCCTCAACAAGGTTACCCGAGCCTACAACCCCCCAAGTGACGCTTTGTTAATTCACAACACTATAGAGATAATATCATATACATACATTCCTTTCATTATCATATAGTTATTCAACTCATAAAACATGCATTGGACCTTCAATTCCTCAAGAAATAAAAATTCAGACATTTTATCAAACGTTTGGCGGGTGTGTAGTGCTAGAGTAAAACCATGTGATTCAAGAGTGAAATCATTCTAGAAAATTCAATGTAAAACCATCAAAAGATACTCGGTAACACCCTCAAGCCATATATATCAAATGTCATAATATATATTACATTCATAGCTCAAAACATGCTAAAACTACCATAATTTCATGAAACCACAACGTAGTGTGTAGTAAAAATCATAATAGGTAAGACCCATGAGTAAATCAACACTGAATCACAGCATTAGGTAAAAGAGAGTTTGGGTATCATGGGTGAAAGGAACCCCTGAAAGAATATCACATACCTTAGCTTTGGAGAATAACTTGATGAAGATTGGAGATGGAGACTTGAAGCTTGAAGAGAACCTTAAGATCCAGATGAGTATAGGAGGGAGATATTTGGCTATGTGTTTGAGTGAGTATTAGGAAATGTTTTGAATGATATGAGGGTGAAATATGGCTAAGTATAGGTATTTTTATGTTTGGGAACACTGAGGCCCAAGACCCAAAGGCCTTGGACTGGACAAGAAAAACAGTGCACAAAATAAACTGTACCGCGCCTCGTATCTAGAAATCGCATTTTAGTGATTTTCAAATTTTTCTATGGTTGCTCTTAAATCAGGGTTGACCTATTTCCCACTCAATTTGACCCCCCCAACAAGAATATGAAGTCATATTTTTGATATCACATATGAATTTTAAGATATATGGAAATTATGATTCTGGCACTTCCGAGGCACATTTTCAGGTACTTTTTGGGGTCGTTTCAATATCTCCCACTTGGAAATATTTGTCCATGAATGTCAAATAAACGTATATGGGAGATGCAAACATGATAATATCAGGCCACATAAGGATGGAACAAGGCACTTAAACATCATTTCAAAAATCGCAACATAAATGTAAAATCATCATGAATTTATCAATTTAAAGATAAACGTATGCAATGACATGAGGGCTGAACTTAAGACTTGAGATCATATAAAGGACTTAGAGAAATACCTTAGGCTTGAGTGGAGTGAAAAAGATAAGGTTACCACTTTTGAATATCTGTTTTAGCCTCCCAAGTAGCACCTTCGACTTGTTGGTTCCGCCAAAGGACCTTAATGGAAGCAACTTCCTTGTTCCTCAACCTCTTTACGTTCCTATACAAGATCTCAACTTAAACTTCTTCATATTTCAAGTTGTCTTCAACTACCCCCACGACATCAAGAGGCACAATAGCATTAGGATCACCCACACACTTCCCCAACTCAGACACATGAAAGATCGGATGAACCAATTCCATTTCTCTAGGTAATTCCAACTGTAGGCCACCTTATCAATCCTTCTCATCACCCTATAAGGAACCACATATCTAGGGCTTAACTTGCCATTCTTACCAAAATAGACGACACCCTTCATGGTGAGACATTCAAATAAACCCAATCATCAACCTTGAATTCAAGATCCCTTTCACATTGGCATAAGACTTTTGGCGACTTTAGGCTTCTTTAAACCTTTCTGTAATCATCCTAACATTATCAAGAGTCTCCATACCTAGATCTTCTCCTAACAAAGCCATCTAACCAACCATAAAACACCCAATCAGTGATCAACAATGTCTACCATAGAGGCCCTAAATTGGACCCATACCGATACTAGAATGATAGCTATTATTATATGCAAACTCAATCAGTGGAAGATGATCATCCCAACTACCCTTAAGCTCTAATAAACAAGCTCTAAGCATGTCCTCAAGTGTTTTGATAGTTCTTTCAGCTTGGCCATCCGTTTGAAGATGAAAGGTCGTACTAAACATTACCTTGGTTCCAAGACCTCTTTGGAAGGACCTCCAAAAGTGTGAAATGAATTCTGCACCATTATAAGATATGATGGACAAAGAAACCCCATGCAACCTCACCAATTCATGAATGTATAACCTAGCATAATCTTCAGCCCCATAAGTAGTCTTAACCGGTAGAAAATGAGTCGATTTTGTCATCCTATCAACCACAACCCATATAGAATCAAAACTCTTTCTAGTCTTGGGATACCCATCCACAAAATCCATATTAATCTCTTCCCACTTCCAAGTTGGAATATCTATGTCTTTGATTAGGCCACCTGGCCTTTGATGTTCCGCTTTGACTTGTTCGCAACCGAAAATAAATTTTGCAATGACCCTCTTCACTATACCATCTTTTACCAATGTCTTCAATTCCAACAAAGCGGGGTCAAGATCTTGCTTAGCTTTCACCTCCTCAACCAATGAATATTTAGAACCATCAACAAGAACAATACCTCCTTTATCAACCTCTTCGAACCAAACTCCCAATCTAGCAAATTGATGGACCTCCTTAGACACCTCTATGCCATCATAATCAACATGAGCTAGGCTACCCATAGACACCCTACTCAAAGCATCCGCCACCATATTAGCTTTGCCGGGATGATAATACCCACTTATATCATAATCCTTAAGAAGTTCTAACCACCTTCTTTACCTTAAGTTGAGATCTTTTTGGATGAAGACATATTGGAGGCTCTTATGATCGGTGAACACATCAACATGCACCCCATGCAAATAGTGACGCCATATCTTTAATGTAAATCCACGACAGCTAGCTCAAGTTCATGGGTAGGATAGTTCTTTTCATGCTATTTGAGTTGCCTTGAAGAATAGGCTATGACCTTACAATTTTGTATTAGAACACAACCCAAACAAACTCTACAAGCATCACAATACACCACAAATTCTTCTAGCTCTTCTTGTAGTGACAATATAAGAGCAGACACAAGCTTATCTTTTAAGGTTTTGAAGCTCTTTCACATTCATCGGTCCACACAAACTTGGCTTTCTTTTGGGTCAATCTTGTCATAGGAGAAGAAATAGAAGAGAACTCACTCACAAACCTCCGGTAATAAACCGCTAAGTCCAAAAGATCCTAGTATCCAATGGTTTTGTTTGCACTACTCTCAAATGAATAACATGCTCCTCCTCACTATGGGAATAGATTGAAATATCGTCAATGAAAACCACCACAAACAAATCAAGGTAGGGTTTAAAGAACCTATTCTTAAGATCCATGAACATAGCTGGTGCATTAGTCAAATCAAAGGACAAAACCACAAACTCATAGTGCCCATAGCTAGTCCAGAAGGCCATCTTCGGAATGTCTACTCCCTTCATTTTCACTTGATGATACCCGGACCGAATATCAATCTTAGAGAAGTTACAAACCCCTTGAAGTTGGTCAACTAGATCATCAATACTTGGTAGAGGATACTTACTATTTATAGTGACACATGGAAGCTCACTAGGAAAGACATCAAGGAAATCTTTAACCACCATAACCGACTCTATAGGAAAGACATTGGACTCAACGTCCCTAACCCTCACGACATGATAGAGACTCCCCTTAGAAATCAACTTATGGGATTGAATACAAGAAATTAATCTACCCTAGACTACAACATCATGACTCTCCCACTCACGAACACATGTGTTAGGGAATTGAAATCTAACTCTACTGGTCCTACAGGTAAAGGAGACATAATATACATGCGACTATTCCACCTCAAGTAAGACATCAAAATCCACCATATATAATTAAACATAGTCACAAGATAAGATCTATATAATATGAACACAGAACAATTCCTATGGACCTTCCAAGCAACAACAGACTCACCAATGGGGTAGGCACCAAACATTCAGACAATAACTCAGGGCACACATCAAGCCCACTAGCATCAAAATGAATGATGAAAGAAATAGTGGAAGCCAGACCCATCAATGCATACACATCAAAGTCAAAGGAAATTGCAACATACTGGTAGTAACATCAGGCGCCTCATCCCCTCCTTACACCTCTTGAAGAGCATAAATTTATTGTTCCATGCGGCACCACCTTGATGACCTTCCCTTCCTCCTTAGCCGTATTAATACCTTGACATTAAGGACCATCAACACTACGTTTGGGTTGAGCATGTGGACAACCCATAACTTTGTGCCCAAATTCGTCACAAGCAAAGCAAGAATTAGATTTCCTCAAACATGGACCACCATGGCCTTTTCGACACTTTAGGCATCTAGGACTAGTCACTCCACTATTTCCCCTGAGATTGGCATATGGATCCATACCTCTAAATCAGGTTCTCTTGACCTTTCCCTCTCCACTATTACCATTTGAAGTCTCAAGGGTGCCTACCGACCGGTCGAGTTGGGGCGTCTATGACCTTGGCCAACACCCATAGAGCATTGCGAACCTCCACATTTGAAATGTCACCGTCCTGAGTAGCCTAAGACATATTCTGAAATGTAACGGTTAGGGATTAGTAATAATCCCTAGAGGACCTAGCTCTACCGGATAACATAGATCATGAAGATGTGAAACATGTCCTAAAATGCCTCAAAGGCTCTTACTAATAGTCGTGGCATGCTTCAGAACCAAGAATAATACTTTAATTGACATGGTATGTTGGATGCTGAGGACCATTAACAACCTAGTGCTCTGATTCCATCCTTGTCATGACCCATACCTAGGGCCTAGACATGACACGGCGAATGGGGAACTCGGAGGGATCCCAAACAAGCCTTTTAGCATATCATTGCACATCCTTGGTTGAGGAAGTAATTAAACAAAAAAAGAGGATGTAAAATAAGGGTGAAGGGGCTAAGGGAGTCTTTCATAGCTTAAAAACATACAAGAGTCAAGAGAGTCAAGCTTAAAGCATCATTACATCACTTGTCCAACAACACCTCTAAACTTAGAATTGCGCGGGGGCCAAGACAACTTTCCAGGCTCACCCTTATAGTCCAAAGAATACATTAAAAGAAAGAGAGTCTTTGCATAAGATATAAATAAAAGATATCATCCTTGGAGTTGAGGACTCACCAAACTTGCTTCAAAGATATTTCTAGCCATGTGGAGGGGGAAGATGATCAAGTGGAGCTCCGGTTCCTACATGGTAACATCATGTAGGTATAGAGTATGCCTTAGTTTGTTTGGATGGACTAAGTATGTAGGATGAAATGCAACAAGAGATGGTCAACATAATCAAAATGCATAAACATAAGCAAGAGATAGTATATTAGCAACATGGCATGCATGACCAATGCTAAAAGTAAAACATGCATATATAGAATATAATACACGTGTAGGAAGAGACCATCATCATAGACCAGACAACTTAGTATTTGAAATCCAAGGCATGCCACCAGCTTGAAAGATGGATGAGGTACAAAACCCTCATCTTTGGTAGTACGGGATTGCCACCTCCTGATAAGGAGGATGAGGTACATACCCCTTATCTGTGGTATACGGGATTGCCACCACCCAACAAGGTGGATGAGGTACATACCCCTCATCTATGGAATTACGGGATTGCCACAACTCGACAAGGTTGATGAGGTACATACCCCTCATCTATGTTAGTACGGACTACCACCATCCGACAAGGTGGATGAGGTACATACCCCATATCTTTTGTATGTTCAACTTGCAACACTATAGATACTTTCCATGATAACAACTCGTATATACATTTCTTTCATCATCATAAAGTCACTTAACTCATATACGATGCATAAGGCTTTCAACAATTCATGATAACCTAACCAGACATTTTATTTAACACTTGGCGAGTGTGTAATTCTAGTATAAAACCATGCAATTCAAGAGTAAAATCATGCAAGAAAACTTGAAGGAAATCAAATCACCAACACTTGGTAATACCCTCATGCAATATATGTTGAAACCCTTAATCAAATCTCAAAATAGAACATAGATTCATAGCTGAAAACATACTTAAACAGTAACAGTTTTATGAAACTCCAACATCATTCATAGTCAAATTCATAGTAAGTAAGAACTACAAGTGAATCAACTTAGAAACACACAATTTATGTAAAATCGAAGGTTGGGCACCATGGATGAAAGGACCCAATGGTTGAAACCCACATACCTCAACTTTGGAGATTTCCTTGATTAAGATTTGAATGAGAACTTGAAGCTTGAAATGAAATCCTTAGATCTGGAATGAGATTAGGGCACCTTAATTTTGGGTGGAATATTTGTCTAAGTGTTAGAGAAGGTTTTGGGGAATGTCTTGTAAGATATGGGTTTGAAAAATGACTAAGTATAAGTGTTTTTACGCATAGGAAGGCTTTGGCCCAAGACCCCAAAATGTTGAAGAGATATTCAATTAATTAAACTATTTAGTACTTTTTCCATGCATTGCCTTGAGTTAGAAGATGATTATTTTAGCAATAACTTGAAAAAGAATTTGAGCATGAGTTGTGCAAGAAGTCCTTATATTATATTTTGAGCAATATTCTCAACTTTCACAGGTCAAAATTTTAACTAATTGCCTCACCATAGTGATTTTATTTTTGTTTGGTGTTTTAGCAATACATAACATATCCGATTTAGTTTCACAGAATGAAACAACTGGAACAACTACCTACATATTGCACACACAAGAAAAACAACTGGAACAGCTACCTACATATTTCATATTTCACACATAGTAAATTTGATGAACAAGTCCTTAGTGTCAATAAAACGCCATTTCTCCTGACACAAGTGGAGAACTGATGAAAGTAAATTAATGAAGTGAAAAAAATTATAAAACAGTTGCTTGAAGCCAGAAAGTTACTACTTAAATATTCTTTTTGTAACTCAAATTCTTTATTTTTATATTACTTCTCTCTCTTGCTAATTTGAAATCTATATTCATTTTGAACTTCATCTTCATACATAATTCCAACTTCCAAATACTTTTTCTCAGTTAAATATACATTATTTTTCATTTTTTGTTAGGCTCTGACTTTTATGTTACTATGTAGCTTTAGTTAGCAATCTCATTAATCCACCCCCTACATATCCTTATCTGGTGCTAATTTTGTTTCTCTCAAAACAAATAATATTTCTTGCTAAATAACAATGAGAATGCTTGATCAAGCTAATATTCAGTAACTCATTGAAAGAAAACTAGAAAAAGTAAAGGATCAATCATCTCTGAAGAAAATTGTGTTGAGCTAACAAAATAAGTTACAGATTAGATACATTTACTCCTCAATCACAAAGTTTATTTCATAGGAGAATTCCCAAAGACAAGAGAAGATAACAACATATAATCACAATACAACAACATACCCATATAGTCCTATAATGGGGTCAACGGAGGGTGGGGTATATCCAGACTTTACCCGACCTTGGTGTGGTGGAGAGGTTGTTTTTGAAAGGCCCTCAGCTCAAGAGAGATGATTTTCAATATCACAGCAGATGCCTTGTCTTGAGATCATTTGCTACATTCATCGGCTTTCGCTATTACTAAACTCGCATTGATTAACAAGTTATGTGACTTGAACAAGACTGATGCAACTCTATATATTCTCCAATCCTCGTTGCAACATAATATGGAGTACTTGCCTCTTGTTTCCTTTCAACGGGGACTTGTTCTGTTTCACAATTGGATATTGATCCCTATTGATGCAAAACTTTGCACATTATTATTAGAAGAATTTCACTCTTCTAAGGGTGGTGGTAATTCTGATTTCATCTAATTTTCATTGCGCTGGTATGCATACGGATGTGGAAAAATTTGTTTTGGAATGCCACATTTGTCAATAAATGAAAGATTCAAATTCAGAATGCCATTTTTGAGGATATTTCTATGGGTTTTATCATAGGTCTTCCACACCATCCCATGGGGAAATGCTATTTGGATAATTGTGGACCGATTGTCAAAATAATGTCACTTTGTTGCCCTACCTACTAATTTTACTAGCCAAAAGATTGTTGAGGTCTTTGTTAAGGAGATTATTCGACTTCATGGTTCTCTTGTTACTATTATGTCTGATTGGGACCCATTATTTCTCTTACAATTTTGGAACGAACTTCATAAACTCCAGGGTACAAAACTTTCCATGAGTTGCGCCTATCATACTTAATCTGGTGGTCAGATAGAGACGCTAAACAAATGTTTATAGATGTATCTCTACTCTTTTGAGAGTGAAACACCCACTACTTTGTTTACTATGTTACGATGGGCTGAATTTTGGTGTAATACTGCATGCAAACACAACTCTAAGATGACACCTTTTGAGATAGTTTATGGCCAACCTCCGCCTGTTATGGTGAGGTATCTTAAGGATGGGACTTCTATCTCTGTTATTGCGTACTCTTTATGTCAATGTGATGACCCCACCGTTGGTGATAGGGTATATGTGCGACTATGACTCTATCGTCAATTATATTTGTGCTTGCAGTGTCATTAAAAGCTTAGTATGAAATTTGTCCTTGTTAACTATACTACAGAGTTAACAAGCTACCATAGTTATAAGTTTGTTATAGGTAGTTAGAGGAGTCATTTATCAGTTAGTTACATATTGAGAAGTTTTTTTAACTAAAATCTTTAAGTAGACAATGTACAATAAGTGAGCATTTTGATAAACTCAGTGTAGCTGTTCCTCTTAGCTCGAATACATTCTTCTTGTGCCTTCTAGTTATTCTCTTCTTCTTCTTCTTAATCTATAAGCTCCATTATTAGAGCCGTCATAGTATCAGAGCTTGGTTCCTTTCTCACCCTAGATAGATCAAGTTAAGTGGAGTATTCAAGTGCTTAGGTTCAATTATGGAGATAGTTGAATCGAGAGTAAGCACTCAGATTAGAGATTGAAGTTCCAAGCTGAGAAAATGGCAGACACAGCATGAATTAGCTCTAGGCCACTTGAATGTACAATCAGGGCTCAAATACTACATGAACAACGACTCATGTAGCTCCGGTTATAGATCATAATCATCCCTTACATCTTTATCCAAATGATACTCCAGGTAGTTGGCTAATTTCTCTTCATCTTACTAGCTCTAAGAACTATGCAGTCTGTAGTAGATCTGTTCATATAGGTCTTCTAAGAAAGAGTAAACTAGGTTTTGTTGATGGAAAGTTTTTGAAATTTGGCATTGCACCTAAGATTTTTGATATTTGTGAGAAATGAAATGTTGTTGTTTTATCTTGGATAATGAATGTTGTTTGACCTGGTTTGCTTAGTAGTGTAGTGTACAGTGGTGATGCTCATGAAGTTTGGTGTGATTTGAAATAGAGGTTTGATAAAATCAATAGTGCACAATTGTTCCGACTTTACAAGGACATTCACAACCTTACTCAGGGAACCATGATAGTCACAAACTACTGTACTACTCTTAAGGGACTGTGGAATGAACTTGATGCAATCATGCCCTGTCGAAGTTGCTCTTGGGCTGAGTCTAAGAAGTTCAACGAGGATTGTTAGCATCAGAGATTACTGGAGATTTTAATGGTATTTAATAAATCATTTCTAGTAGTAACAGGCCAAGTTTTGATGCGAGCACCACTCCCTAGCTTAAACAAAGCTTTCTCACTTATGGTGGATCACGAGAGCCAAAGAAATTTAGCTCAAACTAATCATAATAGTCAATTATCCAAGTTTGTGGAAAGTGTTGGCTTGTTCAGTCTAAAAGGAGGTAGTGCCTCTAATCAAAGCAACAATAGTTTTGGGCATCAACCAGGAGGTGATTGTAATCCCCATAGAGGACAATACGAAGGTCAGAACAGGCCTCACAAGACTCAGTAACCTCTTATTATCTGTGAAGTGTGCAGGTATAGAGGACACACTAAGGAGCAAGTGCTTCAAAGTCAAAGGCTATCCACCTAGTTGGTAGTCAACGAATAAGGGTACCCATGAAAGAAACCCACATACCTTAGCTTTGGAGATGAACTTAATGAAGATTGGAGATGGAGATTTGAAGCTAGGTTGAATTCCTTAAGATCCGGAGAGGGTTTTGGCACTTGAAATTTGAGAGAAATATAAGTCTTAAGTGTTTGAGTAAGTATTGGGGAAAATGTCTTGTATGACATGAAGGCAAAATATGGCTATGTATAGGTATTTTCACGTATGAGAAGGCTTAGGCCCAAGACCCAAAGGCCTTGGACTGGACAACAAAACCTAGACTAACATAACACAGAGGTGTGTCACATCAAGAACACGCTGTACACACCGGAATTTGACACTTTAAAATTTCGGATTTCGGTGCGGTTGCTCTAAAATTTAGGTTAGACCGTTTTCCCACTCAATTTTTCCCCCTGAACAAGATTATGAAATTGGATTTTCAAAATAACACACGAATATTTGGATATATGGAAATTACGATTCCAGGCACTTTCGAGTCACATTTTCGGGCACTTTTTGGGGTCATTAAAATATCTCCCCCTTGGGAACATTCGTCCCAGAATGTCAAAGAAATGTACACAAGGAAAGTATTCATGAAGACTTTATCCCAAACATGAATGCAACAATGCTCATAAACATGATTTCCTAGCAAAGTTCAACATGTACATTGAAACTTCTCATAATCTCATTAACATGAACATGAATCCACGCAATGACTTAAGGGCCAATACTTGAGACTTGGAATCATAAAAAGGAGTTGACATGTCATCATAAGATTGAATAGAACGAAAGAGATACGGGCATTACTTCTCCATGCCCGCACCAGCTCCCCGAGAAACACACACGAATAGACGACTCTTCCAAGGGGCCTTAATGAACACCACATCCCCATTAATCAACCTCTGCACTTATCCATCCAATACCTCTACCTGGACCTCCTTCTAAGCCAACTTATCCTGGCTCTCACCCACAACGTCAAAGAGTTCTATAACACTAGATTCACCACAAATCCCATCCACCTAAAAGCATGAAGAACCGGGCAAACCATATCTACATCCATAGGAAAATCCCCAAACTTATGCAACCTTACCAACCTTCCTCTGCACTCTATAAGGAATCATAATCCTCAAATGAAGTGTCAACCTTAAATTCACCTAACCCACTTGGTACCATAGCCACTATATTCCCCTTGGGAGACAACCTCCACTCCATCTTCTTCTCAGCCAAAACTTCCAACTCTAATAAGACGGAATCAAGGCCTTACTTAAACTAGAATTCTTAACCGAAGATGACCCGGAATCACCAAGGACACTATACTGCCATTTCGAACTTCCTCAACCTACTTCCAACCTAGCCAACTGATGGATCCACTTGTCTCCTCTTTACCACCATTATCCTCATATGATAAGCTACCCATAGGCACCTTACTTAGAGCACCAACCACAACGCTAGCCTTACCAAAAAAAGAACTAAAGCACATTCATATCATAATCCTTAAAGAATTCTAACCACCTTCTTGTTATCCACAAAGCACACTTATCATATTTAGCAACCAATCCCCCACCAAATGATCCACAAACTCTAAATAAATCAATACCTCATCACTAGAAACCATCGTAAACATACCAAGGTAGGGCTTTAAGACCCTATTCATGAAACCCGTAAACATAGCCAATGCATAAATTAACCAATCTCCATGAAGACACAACCTGTATGCAACTATCCCATTTCAAATATAACACCACAAGCCACCATACCAACTCTAACAAGTCACATGACAAAACCTAATGTAAGATGAACATGGATCAATACTAGAAATAATGGAACTCGGATCCATCAAAATCAAAACCTTTAACTTACCTTCCTTCGCCTTCCTCTTTGAAGCAACATGATCAACTAGAAGAGCAAAGAACAATTGTTAGCTATGGGGGAAACTCAACTGAACTCTATAGCATGACTTATAATATGAAGAAGGAAAACATTTCCTAAAACGCCTCATAGCCTCCTATTCATACGCGCTTCACAACCATGAATAGGACTCTAATTGCCGTGGTGTGTTGGACTCCGAGGATCTATCAACCTAGTGCTTTGATACTATCTTTATCACGACCCAAGCCTAGGGCCTAGACATGACCGGCAAATGGGAAACCCGAAAAAACCCCAAACAAGCCTCGTAGCATATCATTACACACCCTTGGTCACAGAAGCAATGCAAAACAATGTAAGAAACATAAATAAGGGGAATTGGGACTATAGGAGAGACTCATATTTAAATAGCTTGAATATCATAAGTAAATCAAAGCTCAAGCATAATGCATGACTTGCCCAACAACACCTCCAACATAGGACTTAACGGGGGCCAAGACAAGCAATTGGGCTCACCCTCATAGTAAAAGAATAACTAAAAGAAGGATAGTCTTTAATAAATAGCTTAAGAACATAGATATTGACCTCGCATATGAGGACTCACCAACTAGCATGAATAGATAACACTTGCCACGTGGAGGAGGATCATGACCAAATGGAGCTCTTGTTCCTACATGGTAACGTCATGTAGGCATATGTGCTAGTACCTTTGAATGTACTAAGTATGTAGGTTGCAATGCTACAACAGATAGGCAGCGTAAATCAAAATGCATAACAATGGGCAATAGGCATAATATAACAATATTGTATGTATGATCAATGCTTAAGTAAAACATGCTCAAGTAACTCATGCTTATGTAGGATAGCATATGTGTAGAAAAGACCAAGCTAGATTTTCAAAGTACAAACCCCTTGGTAGGTTGGTGATGATGCTGCCTCATCGCCTTGGTGCCAAGGTATAAACCCCTTGATAGGTTAGTGATGATACCACCCCATCACCCTGGTGCCAAGGTACAAACCCCTTGATAGGTTTCCAAGGTATAAACCCCTTGATAGTTTAGAGGATGGTCACACCCTACCTCCCATGGTGATTGAGGCATACCCCTCAATTGGCTATGGTCAATTCAACACTATATAGAGAGATATCATATACATATTTCCCTTTTATCATCATCATAACATCATATGCATACTCGTCGTTCATCATCATAACATCATTCATAACATAAGACATGCTTTGGACCTTCAATTTCTCAATAAACCACAATCGGTCATTTTATCATACACTTTGGGGGTGTGTAATGAGGGTAAAAGACCATGCAATTTAAAGATGAAATCATGCAAGAAAATCTATTGTACAACCATCAATCAACACCTTGAACCTCCCCCCCCCAAGATATTCACATCAAAACCCTTCATCAAAACTTACAATAGATCCAAGATATATAGCTCACGACATAGCAAAATAGTCACAACTTTACATAGCTTTTAACATAGTCCATAGACATATTCATACTAGTAAACCCATTTGTAAAACTCAATTTTAAGTCATGAAATATTAATTAAAAGAGGGTTTAGACAACATGGGTGGAAGGACCCAATGGTTCAACACCACATACCTTAGGTCTAGAATTGCTTGGAATTGAGATTGGGAAGAATGGAGGCTTGGAAATGCTCTTTGAATCAAATCTTGTTCTTGGGTTTCCTAGAAACTTAATTGGCGCTTCATGGAGGATTTTGAGAGAGTTGAGAGTGTATTTGAAATGAGAGTACTGTGTTTTATCCTTTGGAACCTTGTTAATGACTTTTAGGAAGGTTAAGATAGCATTGGAAGTCTAAAAAGGGCATTAGAGTAATTAGCATTTATGAAAATACCATTAGTGAATGGATGGAATAATTGGCAAAGTGTCATCTCACTGGAGACCTCACTAGCCGTACGGCACTCCACGGGTTATGTGTAGTGCCCGTGAGACAAGACTTAGACAGAAAAATGGAATTGGAAGACTTGAGAAAAAGTTAGTGTCGACGTCACTTTGACGGCCACTTTCACGGATCGTGTAGTGTTACACGGACTGTTTACTGGTCCGTCCCACCTCACATAGACAAGATAATGTTGCAGGCTAGAACATTCCTAGGTGACACAGCCTGTGCCCCTTCACACGAGCCGTATAAGGTAGTCGTGGTCCATGCCTTAGCTTCCAATGCCACCCACGTGTAGCCAAGCCTCCTAAAACACCTCCACGCCCCTCCTCACGACCAGTGGTGAGTCACACGACCCGTGCTACTAGTCATGGACCAATACATAGAGTCACCACACCATTTTCCAGCCCCAAACATTTCCCAAAACCCGTACAAGGCCACACTGCCTGTATGGGTGCCCTTGGGGCTTTACTGCATGGGAGGGTCTCACAAAGACGGTTATAACTCCTTCATCCGACATCGAACGAGGTGAAACCAAGTTCATTGCGAATCTAACTCAAAGAGATTTCATTTGACAAATCATGGGCCCCTGAGTTCCAAATGTTCCAAGAGTTATGCTTGTTTAAATTTGACCCTTGCATGAACCATCATCCAAAACTCAACTCTTAGAGAAGTCTTGGACTCGCTAGGTACTAGGAGTCTCCCGTGAACCTAATACACCCTAAACCTGGACAAATAAGGCTTGTAACATGGATAAATAAGAGTATAGAGTTACGAGGTGTCACAATTTCGGAGTCTCTTGAAATTTCTACGAGCCTGACCTATGAGTCTTACCCCGACGTACGACTCCTAACAGTGGGCTCGTAGTGCAACTTTGCACTAACAGTATTCAGTAAAATGGCCATAAATTTTGACTTCAAACACTAAATGAGGTGTAACGAAGTTCTTGGAAAGCTAACTCAAAGGGATATCATTGGACATGTTGTGGGCTACCCAGTTCCAAATGTGCTAAAAGTTATGCTTGTTTAATGTTGACCCTTGCATGAACCATCACCCAAAAATCAACTCTTAGTGATGTCTTGAACTTGTCTAGGTACTAGGAGTCTCCCATGAACCTAATACAACCCCAACCTAACCAAATGAGGCTTGAAACATGGATACAAGATCATAGGGTTATGGGGTGTCACACATACCCTATATTGGCATATATTTTCTTGAACTTCAAGATAATTCAGAGTAGAGGTTCTTTTTCCGTCGAAGACCCAACTGAGAGCTTCCAAAATATCTCTTCTCAATATCAACAGGATCAAGCTTTTGAAAATATTGGACAACCAAACACTGAACTTACTGATGTGCATGGTGAACTCAAATAACATATTCTTGTTGACAGTTTAGTTCCACTGCCAACTTGCTTCATACCAAACTAGTAGTTTGGCTAGCTCTTTAATTTTGTATTCTTATAGTAATATTATCCAAAAATATTAATGTGAGATTATAATGGGAGCAAGAAAGTATCAGCACTTGTCAAGTTTCTTTTCAAGTCGGCGTAAGGATAATGTGACATATAGAAAATCCCTAATATAAAAGAATCCATAAATGCACAAGATTCCTAGTATGAAATCCCTATAATATGACTGTCGAGTATTCTAATTAGTTATTGTTTTATGGCAGAGAATGTTCAGTTGATGCAAAGAGGAGAACTAAGTTCAATTTAGTAACTACAAGTGAAATTTTAAAATCCAAAATAGAAAGCATTATCTATTGTTAAAAGTAGAATCAAAATCTTTTCTTGATATGTCAAAACTTTAATTTATTGTTATAAAATAGAAGAAAATAGCATAAACTAATTGAGTCTTAGTTGATATGACTTTATTCTCAATTGTGGTATCCACCTCGAAGAAACTACAACTCCTCGAGCAACTAATGAGAATGAGACCGAGAATAGGGAGGAAGGTGTTTCTTCTAGACCTTTAACTATAGAATATAGAAGTGCTCATGAGTCGTCTATCGACGTAAGTTAATCATCTGTCTTTCTCCTAGAATCTGAAATGTGATTGTCCCAAAACATGTACAGACCTTGAATTTTGCTTACAATCCTCTTGGATCGTCACACATTTTTAATCAGACAACATCTTTGGTTAAATTGTTTTGGAGAGTTGAAGAGAATGAATAGGAAAAGGAGTATATTCTTCTAGTAGTATATCACTATGTTTTCTGTTACCATATGTTGATCACAATATGTCACGACCCCACCCCGGGCCGTGACTCGTGCCGATTAGGCACTGGTGCTAATCTTAAACCACAAAGACCCTTA
>JAPFFP010083137.1:0-22039 GCA_026153255.1 Solanum medicagineum | reverse complement strand
TTCTAGGCTTTCACAGTTTTGGTTTGTATATTCATAATGATACCATGAGCGCTTTAGGGCGTCCTCAAGATATGTTTAGAGCATGTTTGATACTGAGTTTTCAATGTAATTATGTAGTAGATTGATACTTATACTGTTAAGTATCAACAAATAGTCTATGAAACATAGAGCATGTTTGATACTACGTTTTCAATGTTATTCTGTGGTAGATTAATACCTATACTGTCAAGTATCAATGGACATTAATGTGAAATAGTTTGATTTCATGATAGATATCTTATCACGCATCATAAATACTTCATACGTATCTATATGTCAGTTTTGATACAAGCCTTACTTATTTAAAACAAGAATTAGTAAGTATATACAACGTAGAACATGTTTCAATAAATATATAGAACACAGAGCATGTTTGATACTTATTTGAAACAAGAATCGACAAGTATATACGACACAGAGTATGTATGTTAAATCATGATTTGATCACGTATCAAGTTTGTGTTGTTTTATTTGCTACACTAATCAGTCATTTTGCTATATTTAGTTAATTAATTCATGTTCATAGGGGACGATCTATATTATAAAGAACATCCCCAAACACAATTTAAAGTTTGGATCTTCATAAAACGCGTACTCTGTGGATGATATAAAGTCTTTTATGGAAATATGGATTAGACAAGGCCTCTGAAGGCTATGTCAATGATAACGATGATCCACCCAGGTCCAAGGATATTTTTTTCCCACTGGACAGAGAAAAATCAATTGTTCTTTCTTAGACTTCTAGTCTGATGTAATTTTTTAATTTAAAAGTTTGGAAACCCTACCAACACAATCAAATAACTTTTGCGCACAATAATTGTTAATCTTTACATTACAATTATTGTGAGCTTATGACTTGATGTATGAATATTTTTATTATGTTTTATCCAATCTATATCATATGTTGCATTGCACTGCATGTAGGTATCAATGTAAAGTATTTACTGATACCTCTAAATACTTAACTTACTTATCGATACCTATATTCAATCGAATCAAACACTAGAGATATTGAGAACCACTCATTTTATAGTATAAAATTTTATTGTACTTCCACTATAACAATTAACATCATCACCTCTTCTGATTTTCTGCTACCCAAATATTTTCTTACAAGAAATTAAGATCTAAATTTATCAACAAATTTAACACTAAACATTTAACAGGTTTAGTGATACTTTTTTCTCACTCTTCCATTTACTCTTTATACCAAATATAAAAATATTTTTTATAAGTTGATACTTCATGTCCTACACATATTCTTCCAGTTTAAATATACTTTTAAACTCTAACATGATAAGTATTAGTCCTAATATTATCCACAAAATGCAGCAAACAGTTTACAGAACGCATAATACATCTACCAGTTATATTGAAATATTTATTTTTTAAAATAAAAGAAATAAATAACATAATTCAACTACGTCAATAAATATATTTGAGAATTTTTTATTTTCATTATATACTGAATACTTATCGATACTTCATTTTCATATTCATGTCCACAAAAACTGCAACAGATTGTGTTCGTGCTTATCTTTTCATTTGCACTCTTCTTTTTACCCTTCCTTGGTCATCTAGGAATCTTTTTATAATTTTATAGCTTCACAACGTCATCTAAAAGTTCTTTAGGAACAACTTCTTTATCTGACACAGGAGACATTGAAACTTCAACATTGTTGAATATCCTTTTTCTCATCGAACATGTATGTGTATCATTGAAGTATCTTATTTTGAAGACATTAGTATTTTCCTGCATGATGACGTCATACTTCAAGAACAATCCTTAGTGAAACCTTTTAATATGTAGCTGCAACATTCATCAAAGCAAAATGGATACATCAATATAGAATTAAACATTAAATATGATTACTATGAAATTGATCATTATATGCACAATTATGTTTCATATCATAATATATTATATATCATAATAACCATAAAATTTAAAATGAAATCTGATTGTTTTGAATGACATTTAAAATTTACGCATCAATGCAGTTCTTACCTTAACTAAATATAAATATATTATTTTATTAAGCATCAAAAAGCATATATTTGTTAACATTACATCTAATTGGTTGGACAATTTAATATTCACTTTGTCGATACTTCACATGTAATGCATAACGAAACGTCAAACAAAGTCAAAGTATCAATCACATACAAATGTTACATTTACGTATCACAAAAACTCATATGCCTTAATCTTGCATCACATTAGTTCTTGCATTTACGCCTACTTACAATATCAAATTGAAATGCTCCGAAAATGTGCCTCGGAAATGTCTATAATCGCAATTTTCATATATGTCAAAATTTTTACGTGATATCAAAAAATCAACTTCATATTCTTGATTAGAGGAAAAAATTTAGTAAGAAATGGGTATAACCCAGATTTTAGAAGACCCGTAGTGAAAATTAATTTTCGCAAAATTTTTGGAGACAAAAGCTGTCCACGACGCGGACCTGTCGCAGAGCAGTGTTGTCACTTCTTTATTTTCTCTGTTTCGGCCAAGGCCATTGGGGTCATGGCCCCATGCCCACTTATGTGTGAAAACACCTAGACTTAGCCTTTTTTCAACTCTATATCACTCAAAAACCCTCTCAAAAGCCTCTTCAAGACTTAACCTAATATTTCATCCAAATTCAAGTGTCTCAAGCTTAATTCCGGATCTCAAGAGCTCCACTCAAGCTATAAGTCTCCTTCAAATCTACATCAAGAAAATCTAAGTTTGAGGTATGTGGGTTTCATCTATTGGGTACTTTCACCCATGAAGCCCAATCTCCATTTATGTCAAATTACATGATTTCAAGTTATATTTCTTATAGGTATCTATTATTATGAGATATGTTGGGATTTTATCAAATGTTATTGGTTATGCATGAATATCTATTTTAAGCTTATACTATGAATTAATCTTGTCTATTGAGACTATACATGATTCAGGCTATGAGATCTATGAACTATTGGAAAGTCTTGATGTGATTTACATGTTACCCATGATGAGGTTTTACCATGATGTTGGTCAGCTGATTTACATGACTTCAAGATGCATTGATTTCACTACTTCATCATCTTTACTCTTGTATTTTGCATGATTTGAACATGTGTCCATATATGCCTACCACGTGTTTGATAAAATGTCTTGACAAGATTTCTCAAGTTTTCCTATGACCTCTTGCATGATTTTCACAAGTCTCGATTGTTGATGAGTTATTGAGTTCTTATACTAAGGTTTATGCTCTTAAATTGTGATGCCTACTAGAAGGGGTTATGAACTATTTTATATGTCTCACCCTCTAGTACAAGGCCAATCTCTACATGAAGGGGTTATGAACTATATTGTATACCTTACCCTCATGTACGATTTGATGTTATGCAATATCTTGTACTCATATGAAGGGGTTATGAACTACGTGGTACGCCTCACTCTCATATGCGATTCAATATAACGTATTATCTCATGCTTACATGTAGGGTTTATGACCTATGCTATCTTTCTACCCTCATGTACTATTCATTATCTCATGCTTACATGTAGAGATTATGACCTATGCTACTCTCTACCCTCATGTACTACCCATTACTTACTATAAGGGGTTATGACCTATGCTATATCCCTCACCCTCTAGTACAAGGTAGTTGGTTGATCTATTCATGTTACTTTATGGTGTTAAACAAGATATGAAAGTATGATTATTTTTAAGCATGTTTCATCCTACGCATTGATTACACATGACATACTGAGCTTATGTTCATTGAATATGATTTAGCATCTCGTTATTATGGCTTATGGCTTTTGTTGCATTGCATCCCGTATACTTAGTATATTCAAATGTACTAATGCATACTCTATGCCTATATGATATTACCATGTAGGAACCGGAGCTCCTATCAACAATCCTCCACGTGGCTAGTTGGTCCTTGAGAAGAAGCTAGTTGGTGAGTCCTCAATTCCGAGGGCGATAGCTATTCTCATTCTTGCTTTATAGATTCTTGTTCCTATGTTGGATACTTATCAAATGAGAGTGAGCCTGGAAAGTGTCTTGGCCCCCACTCCGGTCTATGTTAGAGGTGTTGTTGGATATTATGTCATGGATTGATTATGTTATTGAAGCTTGACTCTTCTTACTCTATTATTATCATGAATGGTTTCCCTTAGTCCCTTTCCCTTTTTATTTATTTCACTCTTGTGTTTATTTAATTTGCTTTCGCAACCAAGGATGTGTACATGATATGCTAAGAGGCTTGTTTGGATTGTCTTCGGGCTTCTCATTTGTCGTGTCACGTCTAGGCCCTAGGCTTGCGTCGTGACAAAAATAATTACAATATTTATGTCTATGGGAATTAAATCAAATGTAGATACACAATTATTTTTTTCTTTTGCAATGCAGATATATCAACAAACAAAATCAACAGATGATTCATATGAAATCATACCTTTTTCTGTTAGATCGTCTCACTCTGGAATTGAAATCCTTTTCTATCTTATATTTTCCCATTATGTTAACCAATGTGGCCTTATCCTTGTACAATTGTTTAACTTTCACATCAACATTTTTCAAATCACTTATCACATTTGATATGTCTAATCAAGTAGTAAGAAGAAACAGTACTTTCCGATCGATCAGATTCAATATTGCGTCGAAGAAACAAATATCATCTACCTCTTAATCGAAAACTTTTTTTCAAAATTCAACATGCCCAATTGAAAAAGATGCTTCAGAATTTTTGAATTCTGAAACTAATAATTTGTTACACAATTGTTGGGATTGATTATACGTACTTGATATTATAGCGCAATTTATGGAGTTGCAATTAAACAGCCAAATGTTTTTTCATATTTATCACAACAGACTTAAATGCACAATAGGATTCTTCTATGTATCACACACAAATTTCATGTATCTATGTGACTTAAAAAAGTAGGGATTTTTAGTAATTTAAGAAAGAATCGAGATTTTTGAAAATTATCTTTAAACAGTATAGTATTTATGTAATTTATACTAAGAAAATTTATAAAAGTAAATTTCAACAACAATCTATAGTAGCACTAAACAATATAATTTATTTTAATTTTTTGATTTTGAACTTATACTTGTTAAAGCACAAATCATAGAAAGGTGATACATAAATAAGATATTAAAATTTATGTAAAAACAAATAGTAATATGCGTGTAATTCTTTATAAAACAATTTAAGGTAGTTATAAGATTGTAACTTCTTACGAGGGGAGTCAATGACACGATTTAAATGACTAGTGTAATGTACGTGCTTTGCGCATGTGTATCATATCACTTAATCATATTTTATACATAAAAATAAACTATTAAAAACATAGTAATCGATGTTAAAATAAATATTATAGATATTTGAATGACATAAATAAATAGTATATCTCAAGATAAATGATTTGTTGGTTAGGTTCTTTTTTATAGCTTTGATTAGTTTATCATGTCCAAATAAGAAAGTAGTTTATATAAAATTAAATCTTAATTGATTTGAAATTCTTAAATATATTCATTATAGGTAAAAATTTGATAGACTTGTATTTAAAATTTCAAGTTCAATATTATAATAATAATACTTTAAGAAAGAAAGTAAATGATAATTTGGTCTATTACAGTTAATGAAAGCAAAAATTTCAATAAACATTTGTAAAGCCCTTCATGATTTCAATATAGTATAGATATAAATAGCTGATGATATAATTATACCTTGGTATAATACTTTATTAAAAACTACTTTTCATCTTTCTATATATACCTTAGTATTGATCTTCGGATAAAATAGAGAAACAAAAAGAGAGAAAAGTGATCTTTAGATTGAGAAAAACTAAAAATCCAATTAAAAACTCCTTGCAGATCGAAATAAAATTGTCATGCCCTATGAGAGGACCCAAGACGTGGCCGGCACCCAGAGACTATTGCTAGGCCCCAAGAAAATCACTTTGCCTTATCACATTCATCCGATCAACAATCTTACTAATCAGCGGAAGATAAAGAAGAATAAATGGGCACATCTCATCTAGTCTCAAAATAATGTTAGATATAAATAGCTAGTAGAAGGAAACTAGCTTAACAAGTTCCAATCATCAACATCCGACTCTAGTCTATGAAGACTCTATCACTATTAAGTGGTGCCAGAGACTTTCTTTTTAATCGATCGTGAGGGGGGTTTCCACTTTATTACTCAAGTAGAGTGAAATGGCTAGGCTCCCCTATCACCTTTCCTTTCGGTGATATATTTTGCCTTAGCACTTACGAAATAGACGTCATTTATTGAGTTGAAGTGAAGTCTTTTCGTTCCCGATTCAATTATAGCTGCGAAAAGCGATAGTGAATCCCGAACTTGCCCACGCTCATCCAAACCAGCCTCAAAAAGTGATCGAAAAGCGAAGCCCTTCCTTCCAATCCAAGCCAGCGAAGCCGCCCCTATATCTAACCAATGGAACTAGAATAAAACTTTCTATTTTTTGTATGGAAAAAATCGTAGAATTTTCACTTGAAATCGCACTTATTCTTGGGCTTTCAATACCCCTTTTATGGGCCTTTAAGGCTGGTCAGTTTTGTGAACGAAAAACTTTTTGTGAAGAGTTGGAGAACTTCCAACTAGAAAAACTTAAGCTTAAAATGGAAGTGAAAACTGCAACTTCTTTGTATAGAAAGGAACAATCGTTTACAATTGCCTGTACCAGATGAGACAAATAATGATAGACCCATGGCTACCTCAATCAAAATAAAAGATAAGCAACTCTAACTCTAAAGTATGATGAAAAATAATGTATGAATCCTCTGAAGTAGCGGAGGCTCACCAACCTGTTGAACGCTCGAAGATCCTCGATGATTCGCCTATTGATGACCTCCATCTTGCTTATCTACATCATAATACGATGCAGTCCAAAAGGGAACGTCAGTACTTGGAATGTACTGGTATGTAAAATAGCTGAATGGAACGAAACAGGTAGAATAATATAGAAACAACTATCAACATCAAGGATAGTAAAATCAACATGCCAGATGTCTATCTAAAGCAAGAATAAAGAGTAGACAAGTAACCCATCAACCAATCAACTAATCAATAAAATCAAACTCATCTCAGAAGGATTCATCTCAACTCATCTCATCACATCACTTCTCGTCTCATCACATCTCGACTCAGAGTAATAAAGGTAAGAACTTTCTAGGAATTTTTCTTATCTGACAACAATCACTTATGAGCCAGTGATTGTACAACAAGCGCCATTGCTGCCATAGCCATCCCATACTTGCTAGGTAGGGGACGAATCGAATCCACTAAGGACCCCAGCTATCCGTTAAAGTTAAGTCCTCTGTTATTTCAGGGACTCTATCCAGAGGGAATCATAACGAGAAGTAATGGTTCTAATCCTCACCTACGCTTGAGTACGTAGTTTGACGAGTGTGAGTTGGACTAACACTTACACTTTCGGTGCTCTATACTCCTCCCATGACTCAATGCTTAAAAAACAATCCATCCGGTCAATACATTTCAATTGACTCATCTCAGCTCAGCCTTATAAAGGCTCTTGTTATTCAATCAATCTCATAGAGACTCTAATCATCTCATCAATCAACATCTCAATCAACAACTCAAGGATTTGAACAATCATTAGGGAGCAATCGAATAGACAAATCATTAGAGTTAATTTATGGAAACTCATGGAACTATCAAGTTCTATCAACTCATCATCGTTATCATATCTCAATCTCAATCACAATCACAATCACATTCTCCATCAAGGCGCTAGACTCGATCCCTATCTTCTTTCATGCATGCTCTTAACCATTAACATAAAGGGTTTATGCAATATCTCAAGAAAGTATTTAATTCAAGTAAACAAGTTTATGATGATCATCAACATGTGAAAATATGTACATTTAATATAGTTTTCAAGAATATAATCAAGAAATCATACATATAGACTCAAGAACCTTCAGTCAGCCATCTTAGACTATTTATGGGGCACATGAGAGAACAATATCATATTTTCGTTTAGCCTTACATACCTGGGGCAAAGTTCCTCAAATCACCTGTCAAGAATTCTCTAATCTCACGCTCTTCGTTCTTCTCTCTCTCCAGCCCTAACTTTCAAGTATTGTGAAAAAGGACTTATAGTGGGGTTTTAACCCTATTTACTCATCAAAATGACCTAAATGGGTCGTGGATTAAGAGGTGGGGAAAAGTCTTGAATTCCCTTCAAAAGATTTAAAATTTTTAAACTTGGTGGAAGAAGTGGGGATAATAGGTCCATGACGCGGACTTGTCGCGCACATGTGAATTTTGAAAATTCAATCCCATCAAAAAACTAAGAAAATATATAAATGTGGGTTTGCGATGGGTCCACATCATGGAGCTGTCGCGTACCCTCACTATTTTGGGTCCTGGATAGGTCCGTGCCGCGGCCCTATCGCGTACCTTTATTGTTTATGGTCAATTATGTGAAAATTATTTTTCAACCTAGTTGCTCTTTAATCTGGCCGAGACCATTTTCTGACTCGATTTTTCATGTGGATCACAATTTAGTCTCAAATTTCCTATCCGAGCTTTGGAAGGCACATTGCATGCATGTCTTCGTTCTAGGGGTATTTTTGTAATTTTATTGGGTGTTACATCATCTCTCCCTTAGGATCATTCGTCCTCGAATGATGAGTAAGGGTGGATATCAAGGCAGGAATAACTCAGAACTCCTCTCAACTTTCAATCTATCAGTCTATCTTTCAATTCCTCATTTCTATCAACAATCTCTATTCGGACTCGAGAATAGACAATCAACGAGAAAAGACAATCAATTTTGGTCAGGGGTAAGGAATTTACCTTCAACATTCTCATCCATTGGCATGAATAGATGAGGATATTTTTCTTTCATCTCTTCCTCAACTTCTCGTGTGGCCTCCTCAACGAATTGATTCCTCCACAGGACTTTGACTGAGGCTATCTCTTTGGTTCTCAATCTGTGAATCTGACGATCAAGGATTTGGATCTGAATTTCTTCGTAGGTCAAACTATCCTTCACTCTGATGCTCTCCACATGGATTACCAAGTTAGGGTCTTCCAAGCATTTACTTAACATCGACACATGAAACATCGGATGAATACCATCTAACGCGGAAGGAAACTCTAATTCATAGGCAACCTTCCCAATCCTCTTCACAATTCTGATAAGGTCCAATATAATATGGACTCAACTTACCCTCCTTCCCAAATCTCATGACACCTTTCATAGGTGACATCTTCAAATATACCCAGTCATCCACTTCAAACTCCAAATCTCTCCTTCTCACATCGGTATAGGATTTCTGACGACTTTGCACAGTCTTCAATCGCTCTCTAATGATCTTAACCTTCTCAATTGCTTGATGGGACAAGGTCAGGCCCAATCAACTCTGCTTCTCCAACCTCGAACCACACAATTGGTAATATGCATCTCCTCCTATATAAAGCTTCATAGGGATCCATCTGAATACTTGCATTGTTATATGCAAACTTAATCAATGGTAGGTGCTTTTCCTAATTTCCCTTGAAATCAAGGACGCAGGCTCTCAACATATCTTCTAACATCCGAATTGTACGCTCTACCTGGCCATTAGTCTATGGATAGAAAGCTATACTCAAATTCATTTTCGTACCCAATCCTTTCTAAAACGATCTCCAAAGCTGGGAGGTGAATTGAGCTCCTCTGTCCAAGATGATGCACATGGGGACCGCATGCAACCTTACAATCTCTTGGATATATATCTTGGCATACTCCTCTGTAGTGTTAGTTGTCTTAACTACTAAGAAGTAAGACGATTTAATCATCCTATCCACAATCACCCATATTGAATCATGTTGCTTTCGAGACCTCGATAGACCAGTAATGAAGTCCATATTGATCATTTCCCACTTCCATTCCGGAATCTCAAAGTTTTGAGATAATCCACATGGCCTTTGCTGCTCAACTTTCAGTTGGTGGCAGTCCAGGCACTTAGAAACAAATTCAGCAATATTCTGCTTCATTCGACTCCACCAATATACTTCTCTCAAGTCGTAGTACATTTTGGTAGAGCCTTGATGAATGGAATACCTAATGTTATGACCTTCAATCATGATTCTATCTCGTATACCATCAACATCAGGGACGCACAATCTACTTTGGTACCTCAACACCCCATCTCCCCCTTTGAAGAAGACCATCACTTTCTGTTTGTGGACGGCCTCCTTCTATTGGAGTATGACAGAATCTCAGTCTTGCTTTTCTTCACCTCTGCCACCAAATATGAACTAGACCCATTCTGGACATTAACTCCTCCCTCATCATTCTCCTCAAGTTGGACTCATAATCGAGCTAACCGGTGCACTTCTTTAGCTAGCTCCTTCTTTTCTTCCTCCACTTGGGTTGTGCTACCCATTGACGACCTGGTAAGAGCGCCAGCAACAATGTTAGCTTTACCTGGATGGTAGAGAATGCTCATGTCATAATCCTTGAGCAACTCTAACCATCTTATATGTCGTAAGTTAAGCTCATTCTGACTGAAGACATATTGCAAGCTCTTGTGGTCAGTGAACACGTCCACCTGCACTATATACAGGTAGTGGCGCCAGATTTTGAGTGCGAATACCACCGCCGCCAATTCAAGATCATGGGTTGGATAATTCCTCTCATGAATCTTAAGTTGTCTGAAAGCACAGGCTATCACCCTCCCTCTCTGCATCAACACACATCCCAATCCAACTCTCAAAGCATCACAATAGATCACAAAATCTTCTATTCCATCGGGCAAGGTTAGGACTGGTGCAGTAGTCAGTCTAGTCTTTAATTCTTGAAAACTTTTCTCACACTCATCAGACCACTGAAACTTGACCTTTTTCTGAGTCAACTTTGTCAATGTGTGGATAAGGAAGAAAATCCCTCAACAAATCGGTGGTAGTAGCTTGCCAACCCCAAGAAACTCCTTATGTCGGTTGGAGAGGTTGGTCTGGGCCAGTTCTTAACCGCTTCAATCTTTTGAACATCCACTTGAATACTATCACCAGAGATAATATGGCCTAGGAAAGCCACAGATTTAAGACAGAATTCACATTTCGAAATCTTATAAACTCACGGTCCTTAAGGGGTTGAAGGACGATTCAAAGGTGATTTGCATGCTCCTTTTCATCTCTTGAATACCCCAAAATATCATCAATAAACACAATCACAAACATGTCCATATACTGTTGGAACACCCTATTCATCAAATCCATAAAGGCTGCAGGTGCATTCGTCAACCCAAAGGACATAACCAAGAACTCAAAATGGTCATATCTAGTCCTAAAGGCTATCTTTGGAATGTCACATTCCCTCACTTTCAACTAGTGGTATTTGGATTGGAGGTCTATCTTAAAGAAACAAGAGGCACCCTGAAGTTGGTCAAACAAGTCATCTATCCTTGGGAGAGGATACTTGTTCTTTATGGTGACCCTGTTCAGTTGCCTATAATGAATACACATTCTAAGAGACCCATCTTTCTTTCGCATGAATAGGACAGGAGCACCCCACGGAGAAACACTCGGCGTTATGCCTTTCTCTAACAAATCTTTCAACTACTCCTTCAATTCTTTCAGTTCAGCTAGAGACATCCTATAAGGTAGAGTTGAGATAGGTTGGGTATCAGGAAGAACATCGATCTCGAAATCAATCTCCCTATCAGGAGGGACTCCGGGCAGATCCTTAGGAAACACTTTTGGAGACTCATTCACTATTGGAACTAACTCAAGAGTTGGGGGCTCAACTCATCAGAGAGTACTCTCATAAGATGGTTGACACACCCCTTAGCAATCATCTCTCTAGTTCTAAGGTATGAGATAATCTTTCCTTTAGGTGCTACGGACTCACCCTACCACTCTAGAACCATTTCATTTGGAAAATGGAACTTAACAGTTCGGGCTCTACAATCAACGGAGGCATAACAAGCATGGAGGTAATCAATGCCAAGGATCAAATTAAAATCAGTCATATCTAACTCAATCAAATCAATGATAGTATCCCTATGATGGATGAACACTACACAAGCTCTATAGACTCTGTCAACTCAATAGACTCACCTACTAGAGTAGAAACATCAAAGGGTTCAAGAAGACTCTCAGGGGTTCTATCAAATTTACTGGCTACATAAGGAGTTACAAAAGATAATATGGCACTAGGATCCATCAACATATAACAATCAATAGAAAAGACTCGAATCATACTCATCACAATATCTGGGGAGTTCTCCTGATCATGTCGACTGCCCATGGTATACAAACGATTTGTAGCTCCGCTTGTGCCTAAAGTGGTGCCTCTCTGATTCCCATTAGCTGGGGGGGCCAATGTAGAAGAATGAGCCTGGTCCGCCCACTTTGGGCACTCTCTGTGATAGTGGCCTGCTTGGCTACACTTGAATCATACATCACTCCCTTCATGACATCTACCCATGTGCAACTTTCCATATGTCCCACAGGGTGGTTTACCTCGTGAACCTTGAGCCACACTAGCTTATGACTGAGACCCATGGGCTCCCACATTTTGAGACTTCTGCTCATTTTTTACTCTAGGTGCAGGTGCACTAGTAGATGATGGTGCTGGAAACTGATTTCCATTGCCTTTCTTCCCAACCTCATAGCTAGATGTCTTAACTTTCTTACTTGGGAACTCTTCCCTATCATGTTGCCTCTCCTCATCAGCTTGTTCCACGAAAGTCCTCAATCTCCCAATATCTAGTCACTCACGAGCATAGCTCCCCTCCCATCTCTCTTTGGCCCTCTACTCAATGCATCCACGTATATTCCCATCCTTCCCTCATGTTAGTAACCATATCCGGAGCTTAGCGGGATAATTGTGTGAACTTCAGCCTATAATCCTATACAGTCATAGAGCCCTGTTTCAAAGTTCAGGAACGCCCTCACCTCTCTCCTCTCCCTTTGGAAGAAACGTCCCAAGAAAGCTTCCTTGAACAAAGCCCAACGCATCGCGGGGGTATTCTCCCCTTTACCCTTTTTCCACTAGTCATACTACAATCTAGCCACACCCTTTAGTTGATAAGCAACTAGCTCCACTCTATTAGCATTGGCCACATGCATCACTTGGAACGCTTTCTGAAGCTCCTCTACATAGTTCTCAGGATCCACAGTGGATGCAGACACTCAGGCAGATTCATCTTAAAAACTTTCGGACTCTATAAGTGTCATTGGCATCCTGTTAGGGTGCTTCTGGTCTCGCCCAGGTGCTGTGATAGCCTGGGCTAGAGTTTGGATAGCCTGCCGAAGCTCAGCATTGGAGACCTCATCTTGCGGGGGTTGCACAATAGGGACAGCTTGATCCATGGGCACCTCATGTCCTTGAGGCTCAGGTAGATTGACATTTTGTCGGGTGAGACGTCCTCTACCTCTGATAGCTCTTTTGGGAGGCATGATCACAATTTTGCAATGCGCAAAGCACGAATTAGAATAGAACTTTCATAGAGAATAACTCCATAGCACGATTTAGAACATGAATGAGGGGAAACATTTCCTAATGTCGCACAGACTCCTGTTTATCAAGTGTGGTCGATAGCACACCTATAAACAAGACTCTACTAGACACGGCTTCATAGACTCCCTAGGACACTTGAACTCCTGCTCTTATACAAAGTTTTTCACACCCCGGAAGGGGACCCAAGACGTAGCCAGCACCCAGAGACTATTGCTAGACCCCAAGCAAACCACTTGGCCTCATCACATTCATCCAATCAACAATCTTACTAATCAGCAAAAGATAAAGAAGAATAAATGGGCACATCTCATCTAGTCTCAAAATAATGTTAGAAATAAATAGCTAGTAGAAGGAAACTAGCTTAACAAGTTCCAATCATCAACATTTGACTCTAGTCTATGAAGCCTTTATCACTATTAAGTGGTGCCAATGACAGACCCATGACTACCTCAATCAAAATAAAAGATAAGAAACTCTAACTCTAAAGCATGATGAAAAATAATGTAATGAATCCTCCGAAGTAGGGGAGGCTCACAAATCTGCAGAATGCTCAAAGATCATCATCGATTCGCCTGTTGATGACCTTTATCCTGCGTATCTGCATAATAATATGATCCAGCCCAAAAAAGGACGTCAGTACTTGGAATGTACTGGTATATAAAATAGCTGCGCGGAACCGAAATAGGTAGAATAAAATGGAAACAACAATCAACATCAAGGATAGTAAAATCAACATGTCAAATGTCTATCTAAAGCAAGAATAAAGAGTAGACAAGTAACCCGAACCAATCAACTCATCAATCAAATCAGACTCATCTCAACTCATTTCATCACATAACTTCTCATCTCATCACATCTCGACTCAAAGTACTCAAGGTAGAAACTTTCTAGGAGTTTCTCTTAACCGACAACAATCCCTTATGAGCCAGTGATCATACAACAAGCCTCCTTTGTTGCCACAGTCGCCCATACTTACCAGGTAGGGGACGAATCGAATCCACTAGGTACCTCAGTTATCCGTTAAAGTTAAGTCTTCTATTATTTCAGGGACTCTATCTACAGGGAACCACAATGAGATGTAATGGTTCTAATCCTCACCAACGCTTAGCTATGTAGTTTGACGAGTGTGAGTTGGACTAACGCTTACTCTTTCGGTGCTCGATACTCCTCCTATGACTTAGTGCTCATAAAACAATCTATCCTGTCAATACATCTCAATTGACTCATCTCAACTCAGCCTTATAATGTCTATCATCATTCAATTAGTCTCATAGAGACTCCAATCATCTCATCAATCAACATCTCAATCAACAACTCAAGGATTTGGACAATCATTAGGGAACAATCAAATAGACAAATCATTAGAGTTCATTTATGGAAACTCATGGGACTATCAAGTTCTATCAACTCATCATAGTTCGCACATCTCAATCTTAATCACAATCACAATCACATTCTCAATCAAGGCTCTGGACTCAATCCCTATCTTCTTTCATGCATGCTCTTAACCATTAACATAAAGGGTTTATGCAATATCTCAAAATAGTATTCAATTCAAGTAAAAAAGTTTATGATGATCATCAACATGTGAAAATACGTACATTTAATATAGTTTTAAAGAATATAATTAAAAAATCATTCATATAGACTCAAGAACCTTCAGTCAACCATCTAGGACCATCTCTGGGGCACATGAGAGAACAATATCATGTTTTTGCTTAGCTTTACATACCTGGTGTAAAGCTTCTCAAATCGCCCTTCAAGAATTCTCCAAACTCACGTTCTTCTTTCTTCTCTCTCTCAAGCCCTAACTTTCAAATATTGTGAAGAAGGACTCAGAATGGAGTTTTTTACCCTATTTACTCATCAAAACAACCTAAATCGATCGTGGGATAAGTTTAAAAGAGGTAGGAAAAAGTCTAGAATGCCCCTCAAAAAATTTAAAAGTTTCAAACTTGGTGGAACAAGTTGGGATAACAGGTCTGCGATGCGGACTTGTCGTGCACATGTGAATTTTGGAAATTCAATCCCGTCGAAAATTTGAGTAAATATATAAGTGTGGATCTGCGATGGGTCCGCGTTGCAGTGTTGTCACAAACCCTCACTGTTTTAGGTCCGCAATAGGTCCACGTCATGGCCCTATCATGTAACCTTACTATTTCTGGTTAATTTTGAGAAAATTATTTTTCAATTCGGTTGCTCTTAAATCTGGTTGAGATCATTTTCTGACTTGATTTTTCGCGCTGATTGCAAATCCAGTCTTGGATTTCCCATTCGAGCTTTGGAAGACACATTGCGCTGACGTCTCTATTCTAGGGGAATTTTTGTAATTTTACCGGGTACAAAAATTACGATAAAATTGAGAAGAAGATGTCGATAGAAAAATGACACAAATTGAAAAAAGTCGATGGACGAGAGAGAGAAGTGAACAGTGAATAAAGTTATTGAAATTATAAGTATTGTACTAATTATCTGAGGTTTCCTCTCTTATTACATAAATATATGAACGAAACTTTTTCATTATTTTAAGATAACTTAAGGTTTTTCAATTATTTTAGAATTTATATTATCGTGAATATTAAATATAATAATAAAAAAGAGACTAATCAATATTTTATGAGATTTTGTCACAGAGATGCAATATTTTCCATACATATACCCAAAAATATGCTAACCTAATAATTTGAGGATTCTGTCTCATATTACATACTAGACACCGGTGCCCGTGTCAGTACGACCCAATATTTGTTATTTTTATGTATCAATTTATGTGATTAGGTAGAATTTAGAAACTCAATTGAATTTTAAAATGATTTTTAAATATGTTGAATTATTAATTATTGTGAAATATAGTTTTCTTTATGTAATTTTTAAATAACATATGTTATTCCTTTTGTAACACCCCAATTTTGTTTTTAGCTAAGATTGAGTATTCTTCATATGATATAGGATTTTAATTGATAATTCTAAATTGAACATAGATGTTAAAGTCAATTTCTTAGTATGGGAATAAAATTAGAGATGATATAAGGTTGCAGTTCTAATGTAAGATTTTATAAAAGTTAGATGGACCAATGACTTTTAGGTTGTATATACATGCTAGGATCAATTCCTAAGTATTTAAAATATATTAGATGTTTTAGAGTCATAAGGGAACTTTTAGATCAAGCCAAGTCCAAAGAATTTCTACCGACTAAGTTTTCGTATAAGTTGATAGAAGGGTCGATTTCAAATGACCATATCTCCTAAAGTATAATGAGTTAGGTGACTCATAATATATCAAATTGATGATATTTGAATTATCTTTCCAACACATCTAATTTCGCCTTAATCAGAGATTAGAGTAGAAATTATGAACATTTTACTAAAGACTTATAGAGCTGTCTGAAGGTCCACGACAACTCCGCCCACAGACTGATGTAAACCCTTTCTGGATAAGCTAAATGACATTCGTTCTTTTTATTTTGAGGGTATTTTACTAACACCTTTGGGCTTTTATTTAAGGTCCCAAAACGCATAAAAATGTGAGTTCTTCATAAGTAAAACCCTCTTCTTCACTCCTAAACATTAACAGTCAAGAATCATCAAGAAAGTTATCAAGTTAGGATTAGCTTTCAAGATTACATCATTAATGTAAGTTATTCTTCATAAATTTCAAGCTACCCAACCTAAATTTCTTTATCTATTTATGAATCTCTAATAGAATCTTAAATCATAACCAAGGGTTTCAAGAAAACAAATTCAAAAATTCCAAGACAGGATTTCTTGACTCTTCTTCTTGAAGAATTAGGGTTCTTCATTAAGAACTCTAAAGAATCTAAGTCAAGAATTCAAGAATCAAAGAGAAGCCCTTCAAACAATATCTTTCTAAGTTTTTCCACTTTAAAAGAACTACCAAGAAAGGTTTTCTTCAGGAAAGCTAGTATTCATCAAATTTCGTTTGTAATATCGATTTTCAAGGTATTTATGGCTAAACTAAAGCATGGGAATATTCTCCCATGTACACCATTGATGGTAATAGATGAGTTAAGAGTCTAATGAGCCTATATACATGATTCTTGATTATTGTCTTGAAAATTATATCTATTACATATACTTTCATATGTTGATGATCATCATAAATTGATTTCTTGATTACCCTGTATGTTATTTTGTGAAATCATTCATGAATGGACCTAGGGATGGAGTCTAGAGCCTTGACTTGAGTATGTTGATTAAAATCTTGATGTGAGTATGAGGTTAAGTTGATTGAGCTTGATGATCCAATGAGTATTCATAATTAAATCCTTGAGTCTTGTCCAAATGACTTCTTCTTAATGATAATATGAGTCCCTGAGTTCTTAATAGAGAATTGGATTAATTGAGATGAGTTAAAGTCCCTGAAATCAATAGAGGACTTTGGAGTTTGAGTTAATGAGATGATAAGAGTCTCTATGAGATTAGTTAAGTTGATGAGTGCCTCCATGAGGCTAATTGAGATGAGGAGGAGTCTTATGAGCATTGAGTCTTGGGAGGAGTATCAAGCACCAAAATTGGTAAGAGTGAGTCCCGTTCCCACTCATTAACAACGTTGTCAAGCATAGGTAAGTATTGAACTATTACTTCAGATGGTCCTCTCTGAGGTAAAGTCCCTGAAAGCAATAGAGGAATTTAGAGGCTAGATCCCTTATGGATCATAGACATTCCTTACCTAGCAAGTATAGAACGATTGGAGCAACATCAGCAGAATTGTTGTACAATCACTGGCTCAATAACTCCCCAAGAGTTCCCACCTTGAGTACTCTGAGTCGATTCGAGTTGAGTCCCATTGAGTTGAGTTGAGTTGAGTTTTATTGAGTTAAGTTGAGTTGAGTCACATTGAATTGAGTTGAGTTAAGCCCCATTGAGTGGAGTTGTGTTGAGCCCCATTGAGTGGAGTTGTGTTGACTTCCATTGAGTTGAGTTAAGTTGAGTTGAGTCCCATTGAGTTAAGATGAGTTGAGTCCCATTGAGTAGAGTTCCATTGAGTTGCGTCCTATTGAGTTGACTCGAGTTGAGTTGAGTTGAGTCCCACTGAGTTGACTCGAGTTGAGCCCCATTGAGTTGAATTAAGTTGAGTCCCATTGAGTTGAGTTTGAGTCGATTGATGAGGTTTGATTGATTGATTGGTCATTTGTCTACTCTTTATTCTTGCTTTAGATAGACATTTGACATTATGATAGAGTATATTCTTAGTTGATGTTGTTTCTATATTATTCTACTTGTATCTGTTTCATTCAACCATTTTACATACTCATACATTCCACGTACTGACGTCCTCTTTTGGATGCATCATTTTATAAAGTAGAGGCAGGTATTAAAGATCATCAACAGGCCCAACGTTGAGGATCTTTGCATTCAGCTGAGTTGGTAAGCCTCCCTTACTTTGGAGGATCCTGTTTTATTTTCATCTAGCTTTATAGAGTCAGACATGATTTAGACTAACTTTGCTTTTGAGTTGAGCTAGCCATGGGTCTGTCAGTGGCACCAATTGATAATGATAGAGGCTTCAAAGACTAGAGTTGAGTTATTGATGTTGAGACTTGTTGAGCTAGCTTCTTTTAGACTACCCTATATACTTATATATTATGAGACTTCCACCATTTATTATCTTTAGACTTCCGCTGAGTTTCTATGTTGTTGAATGAATGAACGTAATAAGGCCAAGTAGTTCACTTGGGGACTAGCAATAGTCTCTGAGTGCCGGCAATGTCTAGGGTACCCTCCCGGGATGTGACAAACTTCGTATTAGAGCACAGAGTTCAAATTTCCTAGGGATTCTATGAAGCCTTGTCTAGTAGAGTCTTGTTTCTGGGTGTGTTGTGCACTACACTTTATAAGTAGGAGGCTATAGGACATTAGGAATGGTTAGACTTCTTTCATGATCTGATTTGTGCGTTGCTCTACACCTTTCAACTATGACTAATCTATGAGATGATAGAGACAAAAATGTTAGACCTTTACCAATGAGATCCTCTGCGATAAAGTGATTAAAATGGTACAGAGACTACACTAGGCTTTAGAGAAGCCGACTAGTATGCTAAGTTGATTGACTAGAAAGAGTGCATTATTACCCATGTGAATCATGCATTTGAGTTAGCTCTAGATGTACCCAGAACATCCTATTCAAAACTTGCTTCCGATGTTACCCATGGGAGAAAAACTTATATCTCTAAAAGTCTAGTGTTACACCTAAGAGTGAGATTTGTGGTCTTATAACCCTGAGTAGAATTGAATCATCCTAGAGTTCAAAGGACGATGGCAGAAAAAAAGGGGCAAGATTGCACGAGTGATGGTTGATTAAGGCTTCTAACTAGAGTTATGTTAGGTAAGTAATAAGGTGATGAGTCGATTGCCATAAGTTTGATGAAAGAATTGTTAGTACCCTATGATTTTCATGATGAGTTATAGAGGAAAAGTTATTTTTGCAATGTGTTAAAGTGTGCTCAAACTAGAAAAAGGTCTATGTTGATGTATTTTGATATTTGTATTAGGGAGGGTGAAGTATAGATGTTAAATAGGGGAAACAAAGTGCATTAAATGTGACAGATCTAATCTGGGCTTATGATTCCAAAGTGAGAACCCCATGAGATTCATAGAGTTATGTGTTTAGCCAAATGAGGAAGTATAGTGTACGGATGAGTAGTACTTGAGTTATGAAGAGGGGATGTACTGATTGAGTATTCGCTATGAGATTTTAGTAAAGCCTATATTCCTAATTTTTACGTAGTAGTTACAAGTTGGTATAATATGAGGGAAGTTTGTGATGTACATGTTATTACTAGACCCTAATCTTGAATTTTGAGGAGTAGTGTGAAAGAGGAGATAATATTGTGAGAGTGATAGTCTTAGTTGGAGATTTTCTCTAAGAGGCTTGCCATAGTGTATGAAGATGCTAATTTGAAAGTAAAGTGATGTTATAGGAAGGGTACAAGTTTCCTTAGGTAAGACGAGTGAAATAAGGATAGCTCAATAGATAAGAAGAGTCTTGAGATGTGTATCAATGATTGCATAAAGATGTGTGAAGCTCTAAGTTATGACTTCTATAAGAAACTAGACAGTATTTTTGAGTTGTCAATGTGGATTAAGTTGATGTAAGCATTCTTTGTCATCCCTAGTAAATGAGTCGATTAGGGCTTATGGATAGATGATGATGTGTTTTCCATAATTGTCTAAGTCTTATGCAAATGAAATTATGGGAGCACAGAAGCTGAGCCTTAGGAGGCTAAAAGAAGAGGTTAGATTGTAAGAGTTGTGGAAAGTGGTTATGTGCGTCAATAAGGTAGAAAATACGGAAAGATTTCCATAGAGACAGGACGAAGCTAAGAGTGGTATCTTCGAAAGGAGTCTTAGTGACTATTTATATATATATATATATATATATATATATATATATATATATATATATATGCGTCTATATTATAATAGAAGAGTTTATGATATTTTTGTGTATAGTGATTACATAACCGAGTGGAGATATGTATGTATAGCTTAGAAAGGTGAATTGATTCGCAAACTTAGAGAGACGGCCTTTGAGCTAAGGGGGAGATGATGAGGTGATAAAAGAGAGTAGATCTTGAGTATTCGATATAGATGGGCTTATCAAGATGAGATATCAATTCTTTTCCATCTCATATAGTCCTTATAATTTAGTTGAGGTAACATTCCATTCCCGTCTAGTGTATGACTGCCATGCCTATGGCCTAGTCCCATGCACCACTTATTGATTGTCATTCATGTTGAGTTGTAAGTATGAGAAGCGATGACTTTATTCAATAATTTTGATCGTACCTCATGGATCTAAGAATTTCTAGTCCTATGTTGAAGGAGATATGATCTGAGTTTTACACTACGTATAATTCTGTGAACTCAAAATGAGTCTTAATAGACGAGAGAGATTGTACTTCATTATGATTTTTCTAAGATAAGATTTCTCAATTTAATCGTGATCTTTCTTTCGAAGCCCATTGAGTGGTCCTGCTTTCCAGTATTAGAAATATTTATGATAGTAGAAGAGTGATGGTTGATGAGAGAGATTAAAGTTCTTGATTTTGATGATGATGTGATGTCATTTCCTTTTTAAGGATATAGACATGGAGGAGGAGTTAGAGAAATTGTGATGAGTCTAATAGATAGGTAAATGAATATTAGTATCTCTCGTGGTAAGGGCTTATGCGATTGATGGTGTAAGGTGCTATGGTAGGCTTAATGATTCTCAAGTGATGTTGACCTCAAAGACGCCATCGAGTGGTTGGACTAATAGGCTTAAATGTGTGGTTGCTGTTATGCGAGTGTATTAGAGTGATGGAAACGAGCAGTATTCTCTAAGTATATGTTACTATGGAGATATGAAACATAGATTTTAAGGGGTTAGATTATTCTCTAAGTATATGTCGCGACCCAACCCAGGGGCCGTGACTAGTGCCGATTAGGCACCTAGACCGACGTTGGACCACAAACCCAAATATTTTCCTTAAGAAATCTACCGAAAT
>JAPFFP010083069.1:0-22050 GCA_026153255.1 Solanum medicagineum | reverse complement strand
ATGTCTTGGCCCCCGTCGTATCTTATGACTAGAGGCATTATTGGACATCTTGTAGACTCTCATCGGATCTATGTGTTATGTGCTATATTTGAGCTTTATGATTATGGTTATCCTTTGGATATGACTATTATGGATTGATTATAGGAAATTATGATATATATATATATATATATATATATATATATATATATATATATATATGTTTGATGGTGAAAGGTGGAAGATCCTAAGTCTCGAATTGCCCCCATAGCATGAGTCATACTTACCCGCCCCTTAGTCATTATGTGATACATGCTATGTGAATCTATGCTAATCCCTTTCCCTAAGATATCCCTATAGCGTGAGTCCTATTTTACGGACCCTTAGAATGATGTGTTTAATTTGAATGCACTTTTGAGCCGATGATGTGAATTTCCGTACTTTGAGGATTGTCTAGAGACTCTCGAGTTCCCATTCGTTGTGTCACTCTTAGATCTTAGGTATGGGTCATGACAGAGATGTTTACATATGTTATGTTCCTAATAGATACTTCAACTAGATGGTATCATGTGCCTATTGTCATCTCACACTTGCAAAATTATTGGCACAATAATACGACTACAAGCACAATTTCCTGATAAACAGATTAAGTTCGTTCGCCTTGATAATGCTGCAGAGTTTTCATCTCAAGCATTTAATGACTATTGATTATTCATTGAGATAAGAGTTGAACATCTTGTTGTTCATTTTCATACTCCAAATGGTGTTGCCGAGTCATTAATTAAACGCTTGCAGTAGATAGCAAGACCAGTGCTTATGAAAACTAGATTACCTACTTCTGTGTGGGGACATGCAATTTTGCATGCTGCAACACTCATTCATCTCAGACCAACAAATTATTATAAATATTCTCCATTGCAACTAGTTTTGGGTCAAGAACCTAATATATCCCATCTAAGAATTTTGAATGTGCTGCATATGTGCCTATGGCACCACCACATCACACAAAAATGGAATCCCAAAGAAGATTAGGAATATATATTGGGTTTGAATCACCCTTTATTATTCTCTCTCTTGAACCATTAATGGGATATATGTTCAATGCTCAATTTGTAAATTGTCGATTTATTGAGACACTTTTCCCAAAATTAGAGGGAGAAAATAATGATATTAAAAGCGAAATTTTGTGAAAAATAATTATTGTCTCATCTTGATCCATGTGCTTCTCTTTGTGAGCAAGAAGTATAAAAGATTATTTACATGCAAAATTACAAATCAAACGCCAAATGCATCTACAGATGTAAAAAGCATCACGGTTCACTTCTATGAGAAGTAGAGTGGTTGAGAAGAAATAAAATTGAAATTTACTCCCCGACTAAGAAATCTAAAATTTGTTCATGTAATAGTAAATAAAAGTTTACTGTAGCAAAAGGCACATGTCATGCTAAACTTGACGTTTACTTATTAGACATATTTTGAAGAAATAAAAAATTCTTCGAGATTGATTGTTCTCATGATAAGTTGATTGGATTAACTAATATTGGGACCGAATTCCCTAAAATCTTAAAGGATGAAAAGGTGAATATGGGCCTATTCACCATTACGTGATATTATAAATGGATGCATCTATAAGATGATCACATGTGCATTTATTGTCAACCTGAAGTTTGACATTCATAAAATTGTTTATGCAGGATAGTCGAGTTAAGAGCACAATTTTCAGAATACATAATCAAGACAATTCATCTTGATAATATTGATAAATATCCAAGTTGATTGATACTAAATCCCTTAGATAAATGATCAATCATTGCTTATGAGAACAAAATTTTCTGATATGAAATATGATAAATTACATATAAAGATATGCATTGGACCAGTACATTATGATCAAATTCCCCCCAAATTGGTATATGGTCAAGGACCACATAATTTCTATCTAATAATTTTGATATGTTGTATATGATTAATAAATATACCGTGATGCATAAAAGATGGATTTTCCAAGGTAGATGAGAATATATGTTAGTTTGTCTAACATAAGGGGGAGATAATAAGAAAGTAAGAGTTGAAATTCTCTCATTGAATGTTCCTAAAGGACACAATCTATGACATGCATGAAACATGCAATCGATTCCAAATAAGATAATTCTTGAAAGGAAAAGGAGCAAATGATCAAAATGATCATAATAAAGAGGCAATGTGCTCTTGAAGAGCTTATGACTTAACACTTCATGAAACCTCATGAGAGGGGTAGCTACCTGAAAATAATGAAGTGATGAGATCTCAACAAGTTATGTTACATTGCAATCGTTAAAAGAGATATTTTATCGATGATATCTCTGATACAATATAGCCTAATATTGTAAAAGATTATGAGGATAAAATCTCTATGGTATATTAAAGCATGTTCTAATTATCAAGTGGAATGATGCATGGTAAGTGTAAAGCTTAGGCACTAGAAAATGTCATGCATTTAATATTGAATATTGTCACAAAAAAAAAAATTGATATGAAAGATTGAAGGTATTTGAAGGATTTAAATTGCATGAAGCATATACAAGTTCTTGTAAAACTTGTTTATAATCCTCATATTAATTAAAATAAATCAAGAATCTTTCATATTGTTATGCAAGTTGATTACTTGAATTGAAACTTTTGAAGAGTTTTCAAAAGGCAATAGACTATTTGCTTAAAGAAGTTAAAGTGAGGAACTTGCAAAACTCTTTGATCCTAGGGAGGATTCATAAAAAGAGATAGAAGAAAGCATATTTTCACCAAAAATTTTCTATATGGATGAGCTCCAAATGAATTGTGATATAAATGTGCAACAGATTCGTTCAAGCGACAATGTGGTTGATTTGTTCACGAAATCACTATCAACTGCAACTTTCAAGAAGATGGTACACAAGATCATTGGGGAGAAGCTAGAGGTATCCCCTGTGGCTGATAAGATGAGGGAAGTGAGACTGCAATGGTTTGGACATGTGCAGAGAAGGAGTATCGATGCTCATATTAGGAGGTGCAAGAGGTTAGTTTTGGGAGCTACCAGAGGGGTAGAGATAGATCGAAGAAGTATTGGAGGGAGGTGATTAGACAACATATGGAGAAACTTGATCTCACTGAGGACATGACCTTAGATAGAAAGGAGTGGAGGTCGCGAATTAGAGTAGTAAGCTAATTGGTTGGTAGATTTAGGTGGATGTCTGGCCTTGGGGTATAGTAGGGTAGTAGGTGTAGTCGTGTTTTATATCATGTGTTGTCATTACTTGTCGTATGTACAATTATTTTATCATATTTACATATTGTTATGTACTTTCCGTTATTACTAGCCCTTTCTATTTCCTTTCCTTTCCTTTTTGTCATATCTAGTTTATTATGCTTATGAGTTTTTGAGATGAGGGTGTCACAACCCAAGCCTGAGGCCTAGACGTGACACTATGCAAGGGAAACCTGAAGGGACCCGAAGCAAGCCTCATAAAGCATCATTACACATCCTTGATTGCGGAAATAATAAATCAAGTATCAAAGATAAAGGAATGGGGAACTGGAGCTAAGGGAAAAGCTTGTTCAACATCATAATCAAGAGGTGAGATTTAAACTCATATCATATATACATAACATGTCTTACAAATACCTCCAATACATATATAAGAGAGGGGGACAAGACAAGGTAACCGGTCTTACCCTCATAGTCAAAATAAATAATAAAGAGGACTGTCTCAATACATAATAGGAGAATCATAGAATAAGGTCCCCAGAGTGGAGGACTCACTAACTAGCTTGAATAGCACCGACTAGCCTCGTGGAGGAAGATGATCAACTTGGCATTGGTTCCTGCATGGTGACATCATGTAGCCATAGAGTATGCGTTAGTACGTTTGAATGTACTAAGTATGTAGGATGCAATGCAAACAAGAATTAAGCATCATAATCAAAATGCACATCAATAGCCAATAGGCTTATAACAATATGACATGCATGGTCAGTGCATAAGTAAAACATGCTTAAGTACTCATGCTCATATAGGATATCATATGTGTTGAAGAGACCAAACTAGATTTCCAAAGTACAAACTCCTTGGTAGGTTAGTAATGATAGCATCCATCACCCTAGTGTTATGAGGTACAAACCCCTCATCAAGGTTAGTGATGATACTACCGATCACCCTAGTGTTGTGAGGTAGAAACCCCTCATCAAAGGTAGTGATGATAGCACCCATCACCTTAGTGTGTGAAGTACAAACCCCTCATCAAGGTTAGTAATGATAACACCCATCACACTAGTGTTGTGAGGTACAAACCCCTCATCAAGGTTAGTGATGATAGCATCCATCACCCTAGTGGTTGAGATGTTCACCCCTCAACTAGGCCACCCGGATCGGGCATGGTCTAATGCAACACTTTATATAGAATATATCACATACATAAGCTCATTTGATCATCGAATAGTCATTCATATCATATCTCATGCTTTGGACCTTCAACTCCTCAAGAAACCACATTTGGACATTTTATTAAACACTTAGAGGGTGTGAAATGGTAGTGTGAAATCATGCAAGGAAATCCATTATAAAACCATCAATCAACACCTTTTAACACCCTCAAGACATATACACCGAAACCCCTCATCAAATCTTACAATATATCCAAGATTTATAATAAAAAACATAGCAAAACAGTCACAATTTTACATAGCTTTAACATAGTGTGCAATAAATTTCATAATATGCAAGACCCATTTGTAAATCAACTTTAAATCTTGCAATTTGAGTAAAAGGAGGCTTGGGTATCATGGGTGAAAGGAACCCATGAAAGAAACCTAGATACCTTAGCTTGGAGATAATCTTGGTGAAGATTGGAGATGGAGACTTGAAGCTTGAAGAAGAACCTTGAAGGAGATCCTTAGCTTGGGATGAGGGTTTGGGACTTGAGTTTTGGGAGTGAAAATATGACTAAGTGCTTTTTGGGGATTATTGGGAAATGTTTAGGATGATATAAGAGTGAAATTTGGTGAAGTATAGTTAAAAACACGTTTGGGAAAACTTGGGACCAACACTTAGAATATTTTGGGCGAACTTTAAAAAAAGTGCCCATTTTGTACAGCCGCGACGCGGATTCCTCTCTGGAAATCGCTTTCTTGAAATTTCGTAATTACTAAATCTTTGCTCTTAAATAAGGGTTAGACTCGTTTCCCCTAATTTGGACCCCCTGAACAAGAATCCAAAGTTGGATTTTCGAAATAACGAATGGAATTGAGATATATAAAAATTAAAATTCTGAGCATTCTGAGGCACATTTTTGGGCACTTTTTGTGGTCGTTATAATGTCTCCCCCTTGGGAACATTCGTCCTTGAATGTAAAAGAGACGTACAAGACAAGAGTGATCATCAAAAAATCAGCCCCAACAAGAATGTAAATTATCATGTAAAACACCATTTTCAAATTTTCAACATAAGCATAAAATCATCATGAGTTTACCAACTTAAACATGAATGCACATGAATGACTTCGGGGATGAAAGATGAGACTTGAAGTCACATAGGGGACTTAGGTTTCATACCTTAGGCTTGAGTGGAGTGGAAAAGATAAGGATACCACTTTTGTATGTCCGCTTCGGCCTCCTATGTAGCACTTTCAACTTGTTGGTTCCTCCAAAGGACCTTAACGGATGCGACCTCTTTGTTCCTCAATCTCTTTACTTGCATATCCAAGATCTGAACTGGAACCTACTTATAAGTCAAGTTGTCCTCAAAAAAATCCACAACGTCAAGAGGCACAATGACATTAGTATCACTAACACATTTTCTCAACGTAGAGACATGGAACACCAGGTGAACCAAATTCATTTTTCTAGGCAACTTCAACTCATAATCTACCTTGCCAATCCTCTCTATCACCTCATAAGGACCAACATACCTTGGACTCAACTTCCTCTTTTTACCAAAATGGACCACACCTTTCATTGGAGAAACCTTCAAGTAGACCCAATCACCCATTTGGAATTCTAGATCTTTCCTTCTTACATCAGCATAAGATTTTTGACGACTTTGGACTATCCTCAACCTTTCTCTAATCGTCTTGACCTTCTCAAGAGCCTCCATGACCAGAACCAGCCCCAATAAAGGCACCTCTCCAACCTCAAACCAACCCACTGGTGATCTACAACATCTCCAATAAAGAGCCTTAAATGGAGCCATACCAATACTAGAGTGATAACTATTGTTGTAGGCAAACTCAATTAATGGAAGGTGATCATCCCAACTAACTTTAAGCTCTAAGACACAAGACCTAAGTATATCCTTAAGTTTTTGAATGGTTCTTTGGGTTTGGCCATCTGTTTGAGGGTGGAAGGCCGTACTAAGGTGAACTTTGGTACCAAGACCCCTTTGAAAAGACCTCCAAAAGTGTGAAGTGAATTGTTCACCACGATCCGATACGATGGATAAAGGAACCCCATGCAACCTCACTAACTCATGGATGTACAACCTTGCACACTCTTAAGCCCCAACAGGTAGAAAGTGAGCCGGTTTCATCATCCTATTAACCACCACCCATATGGAATCAAACCTTTTTCTAGTCTTGGGCAACCCAACCACAAAATCCATATTAATCACCTCTCGCTTCCAAGTAGGAATCTCTATGTCTTGGGTTAGGCCACCTGACCTTTGATGTTTGGCTTTGACTTGTTAACAACTATGGCAACCAGAAACGAATTTTGCAATGTCCCTCTTCATGCCTCCCCACCAATACACATCCCTCAAGTCTCTATACATTTTGGTGGAACCGGGGTGGATAGAATAAAAAGAATTATGGGCCTCATCAAGGATATTTTCCTTCAAACCATCAATTTAAGGCACACACAACCTACCTTGGTACCTAAGGGCACCATCTCCTCCTTGGGAGAAAACCTCTACTTTGCCCTCTTTCACCAAGGTCTTCAATTCAAGCAAGGAAGAGTCAAGATCTTGTTTTTCTATCACCTCATCAACCAAAGAAGACTTAAACCCATCAATAACTACAACACCATCATCACCAACCTCTTCCAACCTAACTCCCAATCTAGCCAATCTATGCACCTCCCTAGCCATTTTCCTACCACTACTATCAACATGAGCTAGGCTACCCATGGACACCCGACTCAAAGCATCCGCCACCAAATTTGCGTTACCTGGATGATAGTGTAATGTACACTTATGTCGTAGTCTTTGAGAAGTTCTAGCCACCTTCTTTGTCTCAAATTGAGATCTTTTTGAGTAGACATATTGGAGGCTCTTATGATCGGTGAAGACATCCACATGCACCCCATACAAATAGTATGCCAAATCTTTAATGCAAACACAATAGTGGCTAACTCTAGATCATGGGTAGGGTAGTTCCTTTCATGCACTTTGAATTGTCTAGAAGCATAAGCTATGACCTTACCATTTTGCATAAGCACACAACCCAAACCAATTCTAGATGCATCACAATACACAACAAAACCCTCAAGCCCACGGGATTGATGATGTTCAGCTCCAATAAGAAAATGGTCGCTGTCAGCAATTAACCTAACCAAAGGTTAGGGTCAAATCCACAGGGAATAGGGGATTGACTACAAGAGTACACCACTAATCATTTCAAGCATAAATAACTAAAATCTCTAAATAGAGGGGGGGTGGGGTTTGGGATTCAAAAACAAAATAGAATAAACACTAAACTAAGACACGAGGAAACACTCAATTTTAGGGACAAATTGGGAATCGTGTTCACCTTGGTTCATTGACTTAATTACCCTAGGTAAGATAACTACAATTGGAAATTCGCATGCAGGATGGTAACTTAGGTTCTTCCGGCCCTCTTATGAAGGTGAAGGTCGAATTTTACCATGACGCTTGGTCGGCAAACATGGCGTGCCAACTAACCGTTACAAATTGTTCCAGTCAACCTCCCCTTGGTCAAGCTTGGTTGATTAGAAGAGAACACATCAATAGAATCCTGTCATCTATTTTCCTTTTCATATTCGTCACTACATTGGTCGGACTAGTGATAGTAGGCGAGGTTTGGTGTTAGCCACCTCTAAATGACAATCATAATTAAGAGAAATAGACAATACATGCAAACCTCAATCGTAGAAATGCAATAAACCTAGGTTATTTCAAATCAACTACCCATGATTCCCACTATCCTAAGTTGTGGATGCTTAACTACTCATAGCTAAGGCAAAATAAGCAAACATGCTAATACAAGACATAATAGAGAGTTATACTAAAAGCATTGAAGAATGTAGGCACCACAAGTTGCAAACCCAAAAGCTTGATTGATCAACAATGAATACAAAGCAAGATTTGCAATCTCCAAAATGGGTTTTCCAAGAGAAAATGATAAACTAATCTAAAACTCTAAAATATTCTTGAGAGAATATTCAAAGGCAAGGTCTCTCTTCTAAAATCTAAAATCTCCCTATAAAATCGAGCTAAATTCTATTTATAATGTTTACAAATAAACCCTTAAAATAATGCAGAAAAGACAACTGGCAGCTGGTAAGCCTTGTAGGTATGACTCGTAGACCCACAGGTACGAGTTACTGCTTAAGCTATGACTCATTTGTTCCTCTCATAGTCTTGGCCTTCCATTTTTGGTCCAACAATTTGGCTCTAATTCTTGCTACGAGTCCACCTATACGAGTCGTGATGAGGCAACTCGTAGGCTGGGCTCATAGGAGTGACCTCCATTTAGAAGATTTCTAAATTTTGGTCTCTGATTCCTGCTGCGGCACACCCTGCGACTCGTAGATTGGGCTATGACTCGTAAGTATGCTCGTATGTCTTGTGCTTCAGCAAAATCTGCAATTTTTCTTCAAAATCATGCCAACCTAACTTCTATATAAGAACAATACAAAAACACATAAAAATGATAAAAAGTCGCATTACGAACTCACAAAATCCTTTGTTTAGGCATCAAATATGTTGTATTTTGACAACACATCAGCATTCTCAACTTAGAATTGTTGCTTGCCCTCAAGCGATGACTCAATCTATGCAGACAAAGAGAAATACATAGAAGCTATACTAATGGCATGTACAACAATTCTTGTGTTTCAAGTACCCAACTACCATTTGAAAAATAGGTTTGCAAGGTTATTAGGCAAAAATAGAGCATAATGAGATACCTGGCAATCCAACTATGAAAAGCTAAGGAGCATCAGCCGTCCACAATCGCTGGTATAGCATATGTTATTCAAGTAGTGCAAATGCCCTCACTGAAAAGAAGTCCCTCATGCTCACTGAAAAAAACATTTAGAATTCAGGGATTGAGGAAGCATTCTCACTCTCACAATTAAAATTCATGCATACTGACTGACACCATAAGCTTGCCTTTATACTCATCTTCTAGCTTGGTGATAAAGTGGATTTGGATCACTTTAGGACTTAAGGGCTTGTAATATAGGTTCAGAGGGCTTTGTTATGACATTTTAGGCAAGTAGTGACTAAAAACTATCCTTGAACCATGTTTACCAACACTTTTTCTTTAATAATCCAACCTTATTCAATAAATCCACCCTTATTCTCCTGTTTTGAACTTTTCTCGAGTGCTTTGTTTCTATTTTCAGCTGTGCCTTATTTTTGAACTCAATTCTTGCTACTTTTTCTCAATTCAAGGCTCTATTATTTTTTTTCTTTTTTTTACTCGACTCATTATTTTTCATTTCTTTCTTTATTCCCTAACTAACCACCTCATTGTCATTACTTTACCACAATAAGGGCCACCTTCAACTTAGACTTTTAGCCTGAGATGTGGTTCACAATATCTATTTCTCAAACCAGGGCCACAACTTGTAGCCACCATCAACTTAGGCTTTTAGCCTTAATTAAGGTTCACATGTTCAAGGATAGACCAGGGCCGATATCGAGATATTTCACCAAACAAGGTTAAGTTAACTTAGTGTCAAGAAAGAATGAGTACATGAGAAGCTCAAAAATTAGGAACAAGGGATTCCCTCACTCATTGGTGGGTCATTTAGGCCAAAAGTGGGTTCACTCAAAGAGCAAAGGCCTAAGATCCTTTCCATAGCCACATCACCAAACAATCTTAGAGTATTAAGGCAAGTTCTGAGTCCATGCAAGATGCACGAATGCGACAAAATAAGCTCACAACACACATGACATTGCATCCACAATCAAGTATAGACTCAAAGTTCATGCTTTTAGCCTTAGCTTACCTTCACAATATCAGAACAAACATTACCAGATACTCAAAATGTATGAATGCATCAACGACCACAATCTCAAAAATTTTGAAGGTACTCAATTTTTTCCAAAACTTTAAAACATAATTAAAGACTATGTATATGCTAATAGATAACACTACTATAAATTTACCCATTATCTACACTACCTAAATATGCTGGTTCAACAGTAAATTAAACATCCACAAGGAAAACAAATCACGGCAAAAAAACCTTAGGATCAAAAATAGGGGAAGTTATGGACTCGAGGTTACACAAACTTCACCTTAATCCATAACTTCCCACACCCCACCAAAATAGGATACTTTGTCCTCAAAGTAAAAATACATAGAGAAGGTGGAAGGGGCATACCTTGGGTTGCCTCCCAGGAAGCGCCTGATTTATTGTCGCGGCATGACAGAAAGCTTTTATGCTTATGTTTCATCAAGATCCCACTCTTCCACTGTCTTGATTTTTTCAATGCCACCCATGTACCGTTTGAACCTCCGACCATTGACTTTGAAAGTGTTTCCATCCCTGTTTTCTAACTCGATGGCCCCATGACTAAAAACGCGCACTACTCTGAATGGCCCCATCCACTTAGATTTGAGTTTTTTAGGAAACCACCTCAATCTGGAGTTGTAGAGCAATACATGTCTCCCAGGGAAAATTGGCCACCTTCAATTCTGTAATCATGCTGAACTTTCATTCGTTGTTTATACAAGGCAGAGCTCTCATATGCACACAATCTAAATTCATCAAGCTCATTCAGTTGCATTAACCTAGAAGTTGAAGCTTCATGCCAATCTGATTCAGCTTCTTCAATGCCCATAATGCCTTGTGCTCAAGTTCAACCGACAGGTGATAGTCCTTTCTAAACACCAATTGATAAGGGGACATCCCGATAAGAGTTTAAATGCAGTCCAGTAGGCCCATATAGCATTATCCAACTTCCTTGACCAATTAGTACGATTCACATTTACTGTTTTGGATAAGATTTGCTTTATTTATCGATTTGATACTTCCACTTGCCCACTTGTTTAGGGATGATATGGGGTTGCCACATGGTGCTTCACACCATATCTTTCAAGGAGAACTTTGAACAATAGATTGCAAAAATGAGAACCTCCATCACTGATAATTGCCCTAGGCGTATCAAACCTATAGAAAATGCTTCTTCGGAGAAACTCGGTAGCACTCTTACCCTCATTGTTTGGTAGAGCCACGGCCTCCACCCACTTAGAGACATAATCAACTACAACTGAAATGTACTTTTTACCATAAGAGCTAACAAAGGGTCCAATAAAATCAATGCCCCAAACATCGAATAGTTCTATGACCAAAATAGGATTTAGAGAAAGTTCGTGCCTTTGTGAAACTCCGCCCTCTCTTTGACATCCATCACAAGATTTTACATTATTCATGGGCATCTTTACGTATAAATGGAAAATAGTAGCCACACTGCAACTCTTTGTAAGTCGTTCGAGCTCCACTGTGATTGCCACCTACCAATGAAGAGTGGCATGCTTGAAGAATGCTCATCATTTCCACTTCTGTAACACATCGACAGATGATCACATCTGCATAAATGCAAAATAAATTTAGCTCATCCAGAATAACTTCTTGATATCATGTATAAACTTGTGACGTTGCTAGTTGTTCAACTCAGGTGGCACTATATCACTCACTAAGTAGTTAGGGTAGTCTGCGAACCAAGGTATAAGATCATGTGAGGCTGCCAAAACTCTCTCATCAGGAAATGAGCCATTTATGTCAAGACTGTCATCTACCTTCACCATAGCTTCATCTTCCAATCTAGGGAGATGATCACCTACATGATTTTCTGATCCTTTTCTGTTAATCACATCAAAGTTAAACTCTGACAAGAGAAGTACCCATCTGATCAATCTTGGCCATCAGATACTTGAGCGCCACATGGTCTGTGTGCAAGATCACCTTTGCCCCCAACAAGTATGACCGAAATTTTTCAAAAGCAAAGACTAAGGCAAACAATTCTTGTTCGGTCACTGTAAAGTTTTTCTGGGCCATCTCTAATGCTTTGCTGGCATAATAGACCGGATGCTAAATTCTCTCCCTTCGTCACCCCAACACCATACCTATTGCAACCCCACTTGCATCACACATTAGTTGGAATGGTTGTGACCAATCTGGAGCCATAATAATAGGTGTTGTGGTCAGCCTTCTTTTCAATTCTTCAAAGGCGTGCATGCATGTATCATCAAACACAAACTTGGCATCTTTCTTCAACAACTTACACAAGGGTTGTGAGATCTTGGAAAAATCCATTATTAAGCGGCGGTAGAATCCGGCATGGTCTAGAAAGCTCCTAATACCTTTTATCAAAATTGGTGGTGACAATATCTCTATAACCTCGAGTTTTTCTTTATCCACCTCGATTCCCTTGCCTGAAATCCCGTGGCCAAGTACTCTACCTTCTTTGACTATAAAATGGTATTTCTCCTAATTTAGCACCGACTTTCAATGTACCTTTGCAATACATCACACAAATGCAACAAGCATTCTTCAAAAGACTGGCCAACAACACTAAAATCGTCCATGAATACCTTAATAGTGCTCTCAACCATTTCTGAGAAGATAGACATCATGCATCTCTGAAATGTTGCTGGAGCGTTACATAGTCCAAAAGGCATACTCTTAAATGGAAACGTACCATAAGGACATGTGAAAGTCGTCTTCTGCTGGTCCTCGGGTGCGATAACAATTTGATTGAACTCGAAATATCCATCAAGGAAACAGTACCATCCCTTCTTTGCCAATCTGTCGAGCATTTGATCCATGAAGGGCATAGGAAAATGATCTTTCTTGGTAGAAGCATTGATCTTTCTATAGTCCATGCATATTCTCCATCCGGTGACTGGTCTCATGGGGATCAACTCATTCTTCGTATTAGGCACCACTATGATACCTCTTTATTGGAAAACACTGTACTGGACTTACCTACTCATTGTCGAAAATTGGGTAGATTACTTTTGTATCTAACCACCCGATGATTTCCTTCCTCACCATCTCTTGCATTGGGGGTTCAACCTTCTTTGATGCTCAATACTCGTTTTATAATCCTTGACTAGTTCAATCTTGTGAGTGCATATCCCAGGGGGTATGCGAATGATGTCTGCAATTGTCCACCAATGGCCATTTTGAATTTCTTGAAACTAAAATAACTGCCTCTGTTTGAGCCTTACTCAAATCTGCTGCAATGATGACAGCCAATGTAATATTCTCTCCCAAGTATGCGTATTTCAGATGCGATGGTAATGCCTTCAACTCTAACTCTTGTAGGACTTCTATAGAAGGCTCAGTAGGTGGTGTTTCCCTGTTGCATAAATCCAACTCCAACCTTGCTTTTCGCCTCGGCCCAAATGACACCCCAAGACCATTTACCATCTCCTCATAATCAGGAATGCTGTCACCATTGAAATTCATCAACACAACTGCCAATGGATTGACTCCAAGCTTCATTCTATTGGGATCTCCACTTTAATGTCCTCACCCATTGAGATCATTAAAATGACCTGGAACTCAGAATTCTTTCCATCATATTGACCCACTTAGAACACAGCTGCCTCTTCCCCAAACCTAAAAGTGAGTAGGCTCTTTTCCATATCAACTAATGCTTGACCCGTGGCTAATAAAGGTCTTCCCAAGATAATAGGCACTGCAAAATCAACCGCACAGTCAAGTGTAACAAAATTTGTAGGAAATATGAATTTATCTACCTTTACCAGCACATCATGTACTATCCCCACAAGCTTCTTGACTATTCTGTCTGCCATCAACAACTGCATCTTTGTAGGGACAAGGCTTCCTAACTCAAGCTTTCCGAACGCAGTAAGAGACATCAGGTTAATGCTAGGCCCCAAATCACATAGTGCTTTAGCAAACTCATGTTCTTTTATAGTTCATAGTATGGTTAATGCACCCGGGTCTTCCTACTTTTACACCAAAGACTTTGTAATGATGACTCTACAATGTTGAAAATTTTGAGAGAGGTGTTGGCTCACTTTTTGCTTCTTGTTGACTAGATCTTTCATCCATTTGGCATGTCCTGGCATCTTCTCAAGAGCTTCCATTATGGGGATGTCTACTGACAATTTCTTAAGCATCGCCTAAAACTACTCAAACTTACCTTTGTCCTTCCTCTTCCCAAGCCTTTGAGGAAAAGGAGGAGGGCGCCTTGGAAAGGTTTTATATTTCTTGGGTTGCTTTTCAGTGTTGCGTGCCTTAGTTTCCTCATTCACTCTCTTCTTATTAATTTCCATTTTTGACCATTGGTATACCGGAATCTACATTGCTTTTGCTGCTATGGTTCATGACCGCCAGGTAATGCCCTTCATTTTTAGGATTTTGAATCATATTGCTTGGTAAGGTGCCCTTTTGGCATTGGTTCAACAGTGAAGAAACTTGTACAAATTGTTGTTCAAGTTGCTTAATCGCCACCGAGTGAGACTCTATTTTTTGGTTAATACTTGAAATATCCGCTTTCATTCCCTTTAAGGTCTCATCTTGGTGGCCGACCCTCTTCAACAACTTTTCGAACATCTCTGTGATCTTGGAGTTACTTGACCTGGCATCACGGTTGTGAGGCGGCACATAAGGACCATTCCTGTAGCCCTCTCTTCTTCCTCATTCGGCATCTCACACACACTCTCTCTCATAGTATCCACCCTGGTTGTCTCTATACACATCATCATGGTTGAAGTTTCAACCTTGATTCTCGGACCCTTGCCTCTGATAGTCCGAATTGGAACATTGGTGGTTGTTACCGAAACTCGCCTCTTGGTTACTTACAAAACATGCATCTTCGTCAAAGAATGGATCATCATAAACGAGAACCTTCAGAGGTTGGTGGGCGACTTCTTTGACACTTGCTTGGTTTTGCTTTAAAACCAAGTTCAAACTTGCGAAGTTGAGCAAGTTGCTCCATGATCTCTTTGTTTACCTTTTCTTGCTCATTACTTGTGTTAACCACACAAGAAGGTTTCATCACACCTCGCTTTCGTTGCCCCCATGCTCTATTTGTTTTGACCACTTGCTCCATTCTTGCGGCTATCAATGCAAAAAGTTGGTCAAGGAACATGCCTCCCATGATTGTGTCGGCACAAGCTTGACTATTCTCATCAAGCACCCAATAGAAAATCTTGAAAAAAGCATCATCAATAATCTTGTGATCGAGGACCATCCTCAATCATTTAGTGAACCTCTCCCATGTTGTGCTAATAGAGTCACCTGACAATTGCTCAAAGTTGTTGATTTGATCTTTGAGCTTCAACTTTTTAGATCTTGAAAAATATCTTTCAAGGAATACTCTGTGAAGCTTAGTGCAACTTGTAATAGTGCCTGGAGAAAACTCAAACAACCATACAGCTACATTGCCAGTCAATGACAGTGGGAACACTCTTAAACCAACAACATCAAAAGAAAGGTTTTGTGTCCCTATGATACTCTTGCAAAAAAACACCACATTTTGAAGATGATAGTGGGGATCCTCCGAAGGTAGCCTTGTGAAGATTCCATTGTTTTGGAGTATTTGGAGCAATCCACTCAATATAGTGAACTTATTATCTGCTGGTAAAGGAGCCAGTACTATGGCACTGGTAACATCTATATCCAAAGGGTTCACTCAATATTGATTCTATCCATAAGCGTTTTCATTGAAGTCCCTAAGTTGTGGCCTATTACCCCTTGGTTGTGGATTCTCCTCTTTACCTATATCCTCATTCATATTCATATACTCCTCTACCTCAATATTCTCATTCACTTGAGTCATTCTTCTCGGTAGTCGATGGATCTCCAAATTGAGTGGGGCTAAGGGATTGCCTTGGGTCTTTGTGTTGGGCATACAACCTAGTATACCCTGCAAATAAAATCAAACAATAAAAACAAAAGTAAAATATAGAGATCCTAGAAATCAACACTATGACTAACTAATAATGAATTCAAGTCAAAACCTAGTCGTATTCCTCGACAACGGCGCCATAATTTTTGATGATGTTCACGCTCCAATAAGAAAGGGTCGCTGTCAGCAATTAACCTAACCAAAGGTTAGGGTCTAATCCACAGGGTGTATGGGGCTTGACTACAAGAGTCCACTACAATCATTTCAAGCATAAATAACTAGAATCTCTAAATGGGGAGGGGGGGTTGTGATTCAAAAACAAAATAGAATAAACACTAAACTAAGACGTGAGGAAACACTCAATTTTAGGGACAACTTGGGAATCATGTTCACCGTGGTTCATTGACTTGATTACCCTAGGTAACATAACTACAATTGAAAATTCGCATGCAGGAGGATAACTTAGGTTCTTCTAGCCCTCTTATGAAGGTGAAGGTCAAATTTCACCATGGCGCTTGGTCGACCACCATGGCGTGCCAACTAACCGTTGCCAATTGTCCCAGTCAACCTCCCCTTGGTCAAGTTTGGTTGATTAGAAGAGAACACATCAATAGAATCCTGTCATCTACTTCCTTTTTCCTATTCGTCATTACCTTGGTCGGGCTAGTGATAGTAGGCGAGGTTTGGTGTTGGCCACCACCAAACAACAATCATAATGAAGATAAATAGACAATAATTGCAAACCCCAATCGTGGAAATGCAATAAACGTAGGTTATTACAAATCCACTACCCATGATTCCCACAACCCCAAGTTGTGGGTGTTTAGCTACTCATGGGTAAGGCAAAACAAAAAAAACATGCTAACACAATAAGTAAATTAGAGTTTTACCAAAAGCATTGAAGAATATAGGCACCACAAGTTGCAAACCCAAAAGCTTGATTGATCAACGATGAATACAAAGCAAGCTTTGCAATCCCCAAAATGGGTTTTCCAAAAGAAAATGATAAACTAATCTAAAACTCTAAAATATTCTTGAGAGAACATTCAAAGGCAAGGTCTCTCTTCTAAAATCTGGAATTTCCTTATAAAAACTGAGCTAAATTCTATTTATAGTGTTTACAAATAAACCCTAAAAATAATACAGAAAAGACAACTGCCAGCTGGTAAGCCTTGCAGGTACGACTCGTAGGGTGACCTATGAGTCATAGTTGGGGTCTCGTATCAGGTTCTTGGCATCTTGGACTGAATTGGTATGACCAACAGGTACGAGTCATTGTTTGAGCTATGACTCGTATGTTCCTCTCGTAGTCTTGGCCTTCAGTTTTTGGTCCAACAGGCTCTCTGATTCTTGCTACGAGTCCACCTATACAAGTTGTGGTGAGACTTACAACCCGTAGGCTAGCCTCGTAAAGGTGACCTCCACTTAGCAGATTGTTGAATTTTTGTCTCCGATTTTTACTACGACACACCCTACGACTTGTAGCTTGGGCTATGACTCGTAGGTGTGCTCGTTAGTCTTGTGCTTCAGCAAAATCTGCAACTTTTCTTTAAAATCATGCCAACCTAACTTTTCTATATGAACAACACAAAAACACATAAAAACGATAAAATTTGCATTAAGAACTCACAAAATCCTTTGTTTTAGGCATCAAATATGCTGTATTTTGACAGCACATCAGGGGTCAATGGTCTAGGCCAATACCTAATTGCATCGGTTTCTTAGGATCCACTTTTATACCATCCCCTGACACCACATGACCCAAGAATGCAACCTCCTTCAACCAAAATTCACACTTGTCATATTTAACATACAATTTCTCCTCCCACAACCTTTGCAACACAACACTCAAATGACCTATATGCTCTTCCCTACTATGTGAGTAGATCAAAATATCATCAATGAAGACCACAACAAAGGAATCAAGGTAAGGTTTGAGACCCTATTCAATAGGTCCATGAAGATGGCCGGTACATTGCTTAACCCAAAAAACATCACCACACACTCATAATGCCCATATCTAGTCCGGAAGGCCGTTCTTGGGAATGTCACACTCCCTCACCCTTACTTGATGCTACCCAGACCGAAGATCAATCTTAGAGAAGAAGTTAGCCCCTTGAAATTGGTCAAACAAGTCATCAATTCTTGGAAGATAATACCTATTCTTGATGGTGTTGCTATTGAGTTGCCGTTAGTCAATGCACATTATAAGTGACCCATACTTCTTTTTCACAAACAACACCAGGGCACCCCAAGGTGATTGACTAGGTCTAATAAATCCCTTCTCCAACAAATCTTTCAATTGTTTCTTTAACTCCCTCAACTCCGCCGGGGCCACACGGTAAGGGGGAACGGAGATAGGTCGAGTATCGAGAAGGAGATCTATACCAAGATCTATCTCAATTTTGGGAGAGACACCGGGAAGGTCATTTAGGAAGACATTAAGAAACTCGTGTACAATGGGAACCTACTCAATGGAAGGGACTTTGGACTCTACATCTTTAACCCTCACAAGATGATACAAACATCCCCTAGAAACCAATTTATGGGCTTTAATGCATGAAATGAATCTACCCTTGACCACCACATCTTGACTTTCTCACTCAAGGATGGGTTCATCAGGAAATTGAAACTTGACCCTACAAATTCTACAATCAATAAATATATAGTATGCATGCAACCAATCCATCCCAAAAATGACGTCAAAATCTACCATGTCTAATTCAACAAGATCACAAGGCAACAACTTATGCAAAATGCAAATAGAACAACTCCTATAAACTTTCCTAGCAACAATAGAGGCACCAATAGGAGTAGACAATTCATATGACTCATGGAACAACTCTGGGACAACATGGAACTTTTTTTAGCAACAAAAGGGGTCATAAAGGAAAGAGTGGCACCCAGATCAATCAAAGCATATACATCAAAGTCAAAGATTTTCGACATACAGTAACAACATTGGGGACCTCACCAACCCCTTGCCTTCCAAGTAGTGCATAAATCCAGTTGTGCCTTGGGAACCACCTTGAGGACCACCTCTACCCAATGGAACCGTATTTGCACCCCGGCCCTTGCCACAGTTTCTTGGACAATCTACTTCTTGTGACCAAGCTCCTCACATTCATAGCAAGCGTTAGAACCCCTCAAACATGGGCCTTTATGACCCCCTCCACATTTAGGACACACATCATTTGGAGCCACAACACCAACACCTTGAGGCCTAGGGAGGTCATTAACAAACCCCCTATTAGTAGCATGGTGAGACCCTTGGCCTTGATGGAACCGGCCACCCCTTTGGAAATTATCCCCAAGACGGGCCCTCTTGGCCTTATGCCCCCTTCTTGTAATCAATTTTTCTTCCTCCATTTGCCTGGCGAAGGTCATCAACCGAGACAAGTCCATGTCACCAATTAGCACGCCAGACCGGCACTCTTCACTTAACTAGTCGTAGACCCCCATCACAAACATGTTCATCCTAGATTTAGGATCGGCTACCAAATGAGGAGCATACTATGAAAGTTAATTGAACTTGAGGGCATACTCCCTCACACTCACAACACCTTGTTTCAAGTTCATAAATTGCACCACCTTAGCTTCCCTAAGCTCAAGAGGGAAAAATCGGTTGAGGAAAGCGAATTTGAGCTCCTCCTAAAGCACTACATTACCCACCACCTTCTCAAACTTCCATTGATCATACCATATATGAGCTACCCCCTTGAGTTGGTACGCTGCCAAGTCCGTCTTTTCATTCGGCCCAACACCCATGATATTCAAGATTTTGTATACCTCATCAATGAACTCTTGTGGATCTTCGTCCATCTTTGACCCATAGAAAATCAGAGGATTCATCATCATGAAGTCTCTTACGCTCGCTCCCGGGGTAGTAGCATGAGGGGCTTGGGCCCCTTGTTAAGCATAGTAAGAGCTTCCCGGAGCTCTCCGTTGGTAGGTTACTCCTCGGGAGTTTGAGCCCATCTTCTTCTAGTGTTTGGCATGATATAGCATAGCAAAGAATAATCGTTGGGGGGGAAAACTCACTACAACTCAATAACATGACATAGAACATGAAGAAGGGAAGATTTCCTAAAACTTCTCATAGCCTCTTATTCATAGTCATGGCATGCTTCATAACCATGAATAGGACTCTAATTGACGTGACGTGTTGGACTTCGAGGATCTATCAACCTAATGCTCTAATGCCAAGTTTTTCATCACCCAAGCCTAAGGCCTAGACGTGACATGATGCAAGGAAAACCTGAAAGGACCCCAAGCAAGCCTCATAAAGCATTATTGCACATCCTTGGTCGCAAAAGCAATAAATCAAGCATCAAAGATAATGGAATAGGGAAATCGGGGCTAACAGAAAAGCTTGCTCAACATCATAATCAAGAGGCAAGAGTTAAACTCATATCATAGATACATAACATGTCCAACAAACACCTCTAATACATAGATAAGAGCGGGGCCAAAACAAGGTAACCGGGCTCACCCTCATAGTCAAAATAAAAAATAAAGAGGAATGTATCAATAAATAATAGGAGAATCACATACTAAGGTCCCCAAAGTGGAGGGCTCACTAACTAGATTAAACAACACCGATTAGCCACGTAGAGGAGGAGGATGATCAACTTGGGCATCGGTTCCTACATGGTGACATCATGTAGGCATAGAGTATGCATTAGTACGTTTGAATGTACTAAGTATGTAGGATGCAATGAAAATAAGAATTAAACATCATAATCAAGATGCATATCAATAGGCAATAGGCATAATATAACAATATGACATGAATGATCAATGCATAAGTAAAACATGCTTAAGTACTCATGCTCGTATAAGATATCATATGTGTAGAAAAGACCAAGCTAGATTTTCAAAGTACAAACCCCTTGGTAGGTTAGTGATGATAGCACCCATCACCCTAGTGTTGTGAGGTACAAAACCCTCTTGAAGGTTAGTGATGATAGCATCCACCACCCTAGTGTTGTGAGTACAAACCCCTCATCAAGGTTAGTGATGATAGCACCCATCACCCTAGTGGTTGAGATGTTCATCTCTCAACTAGGCCACCCGGATCAGGCATGGCCTAATGCAATACTTTATATAGAATATATCATATACATAAGCTCATTTCATCATCATATAGTCATTCATGTCATATCTCATGCTTTGGACCTTCAACTCCTCAAGAAATCACATCCGGACATTTTATCAAACATTTAGAAGGTGTGAAATGGTAGTGTAAAGTCATGCAATTTAGAGATCAAATTATGCAAGAAAATCCATTTTAAAACCATCAATCAACACCTTTCAATACCCTCAAGATATATACACCAAAATCCCTCATCAAATCTTAGAATAGATCCAAGATTTATAGCTCAAAACATAGCAAAACAGTCACAACTTTACATAGCTTTTACATAGTGTGTAGTGAATTTCATAATATGCAAGACCTATTTGTAAATCAACTTTAAATCATTCAATTTGAGTAAAAGGAGGCTGGGGTATCATGGATGGAAGGAACTCATGATAGAAACCCACATACCATAGCTTGGAGATGATCTTGGGGAAGATTGGAGATGGAAACTTGAAGTTTGAAGAAGAACCTTGAAGGAGATCCTTAGCTTGGGATGAGGGTTTGGGACTTGAGTTTTGGGAGTGAAAATATGACTAAGTGTTTTTCAAGGGTATTGGGAAATGTTTAGGATAATATAAGGGTGAAATTTAGCTAAGTATAGATAAAAACACGTTTGGAAAAACTTGGGCCCAATACTTAGAATATTTTGGACGAACTTAAAAAAAAAGTGCCCATTTTGTACAGAGTGGATTCCTCTTTGGAAATTGCGTTCTTGAAATTTCGTAATTGCTAAATCTTTGCTCTTAAATTGGGGTTAGACCCTCTCCACCTGTTAGACCCGTATATTTCAATTGGAATGAGTGTGCAGTTGGGAGAGTAACTTAAGTCGGAAGTCCTTAAATGGGTT
>JAPFFP010083061.1:0-22051 GCA_026153255.1 Solanum medicagineum | reverse complement strand
CTTGATGGAACCATCCACCTTTTCCTCCTCCATTTGTTTGGCATAAGTCATTAAGCGAGATAAATCTATGTCACTAATCAACATAGGAGCCTGGCATTCCTTATTCACCAAATCGGTTACACCTAACACGAACTTACTCATCCTACACCTTCGGTGGCAACCAAGTCTGGAGCATATTTAGAGAGTTGGTTGAACTTGAGGGCATGCTCCCTCACACTCATTGACCCTTGTTTCAAATTCATAAACTCCATCATTTTGGCCTCCCTAAGCTCAAGAGGAAAGAATCGATTAAGAAAAGTTGCCTTCAACTCCTCTCAAAGCATCACACTTTTGTTCCTCTTCTCCTCCTTCCATTGAGTGTACCATATTTGGGCCACCCCCTTGAGTCGTAAGCTAGCAACTCCGCCTTCACTTCCGATCTAACACCCATAATAGCCAACACCTTGTATACCTCATCAATAAATTCTTGAGGGTCCTCATCCAATTTAGAACCATTGAACTTTGGTGGGTTCATCCTCAAAAAATCCCTTACCCTAGATGCCGGAGTAGGAGCATGACGGGCTTGGGCCTCTTGGTTGATTTGATTGGTCATGGCATGAGCTAACATAGCAATAGCATCCTGGAACTCTTCATGAGCTGGTTGTTCTTCGAGAGTGCGAGCTCTTTTTCCTCTTGGGATAGGCAAGATCTAGCATAGCAAAGAACATTTATTGGGGGAAACACCTTACTTTAACTTCTATGGCACGACAAAGAGTATGAAGAAGGGAAACATTTTCATAAAACGTCTCATATCCTCTTACTTATACTTATGGTGCACAATACAACCGTGAATAAGACTCTAATCGACATGGTGTGTTCAATGCTGAGGACCATTAACAAAATAGTGATCTGATATCAAGTTTGTCACGACCCAAGCCTAGAGCCTAGACGTGAAACAGTGAATGGGGAACTCAACGGGACCCCAAACAAGCCTATCGTCATACATCCTTGGTCGTGGAAGCAAATCAAACAACATCAAGAGATTATAATTGAAGATAAAGACTAAGAGATATAGATGGTAGCATAGATCATAAAGAGTCAAGGCTCAACATAATACATCATTTGTCAACAACACCTCTACCATAGAATGGGCGGGGGCCAAGACATTTCCTGGGCTCACCCTTTAGTATTAAAGTATTTGACATAAGGTAATAACATAAGTAAGAGAGAGTAAGGCTAATGTCCCTGAACTTAAGGACCCACCACAAGCTTATCTTCAAATACCAAAACTAGCCACAAGTAGGATGATCATGAGGATCTCCGGTTCCTACATGGTAACATCATGTAGGCATAAAGTATGCTTTAATACCTTTGAATGTACTAAGTATGTAGGATGCAATGCAACAAGAGATGGGCATTATAAGCAAAATGTAATGTTATAAGCGACGGATAGCATAATAACAATATGACATGCATGAATTATGCTTGAAGTAAAACATGCTCATATAGGACATATTACATGTAAAGAAGGTGACCATCATCATAAACTAAGGCCGACTACTTCCTTTGTGAAGCAATTAAGGTATATACCCCCCAATGTTGTAGCACGGGCCTACCAACCCCCGAGCTAAGCGATTGAGTTATATACCCCTCAACATGGTAGCACGGGCCTACCACCCCTTGAGCTAGGCGATTGAGGTATATGCCCCTCAACATGGTAGTTCGGGCCTACTACCTCCCGAACTAGGTAATAGGTCAACATTCATCACAATAGATACTTTTCATGAAATCAAAACATATATACCTTCCTTTCATCATCATAGAGTCATTCATAAAATAGGTCATACGTTGGATCATCAATAGCTCAAGAATCCAAAAACGGATATTTTATCAAACACTTGGCAGGTGTGTAATACTAGTATAAGAGCACGCAATTCAAGAGCACAAATATGCAAGAAAATTCATTGTAAAACTACTTATCAATACTTGGTAATACCCTCAAGCAATATACATCTAAATACTTCATCAAATCCCACAATGGATCTTAGATTCATAGCTCAAAATATGCTTAGATAGTCACAAGTTTATGAAATCCCAACATAGTTATATAGCCAAATTCATATAATATAATAACCATAAGTAAATCAACTTAGAATCATGCAATTTGTGTAAAAAAGAGTGTTAGGCACCAAGGGTGAAAGGACCCATTGGTTGAAACCCACATACCTTAAACCTTGAGTTTCTTGGAATTGAGTTGGGAAAGAATGGAAGCTTGGAAGTGGATCTTTTCTAAAACTTGTTCTTGAGTTTCCTTGAATTTGTATTGGGGTCTTGGTGGAGGCTTTTGCGAGAGTTTGAGAGTGTATTTGAGATGAAAGTAATGAGTTTGATCCTTTGGAATAGGGTTTAGGTCCTTTGGGGAGGTTAAGATAGCATTGGAAATCTAGAAAGTTCATTAGAGTAATTATAATTTACGAAAATGCCATTAGTGAACGGATGAAAAAATTGGTAAAGTATTGCCTTACTAGAGGCTTGACTTGTCGTATGTCACCCCATAGGTCATGCGGAGTGCCCGTGAGACAAGACTTAGCCTCAAAATTACAACAATTGGAACACTTGGGAGAAAGTTAGCATCATCATCACTTTGACGAGCCACTTCACGAGCCATGTGGTGCTTCCAGTCTGTGTAGTGGTCCATTGTACCAGAAGAAAATGTGGCCAGGCCACCCCATGCCTAGTGGCCTGGCCAGTGGCATGTTAGACAAGACTTAGCCTCAAAATTATAACAATTGGAACACTTGGGAGAAAGTTAGCGTCATCATCACTTTGACGAGCCACTTCACGGGCCATGTGGTACTTCCAGTCTGTGTAGTGGTTCGTTGCACCAGAAGAAAATGTGGGCAGGCCACCCCATGCCCACTGGCATGAGCTTTCCGACCTCACACGGCCCGTTAAAGGTGCCCGTGGCACTACACTTGGCCAAAATTTTTCTTTTGCTCACTCTTCTTCACTTTCCCCCACTTTACGACCAGACACATGGTCAATGGCAAGCCACACAGCCCGTTTCACTGGCCATGTCACATGCCTTAGGTCAGAAATGGCTTTTCCCACTTTAAGGTTGTCCAAACGGCCCGTCAAACACCTCACTACCCGTCAAGGAGCCCGTGTGACATCACTATACGGGAGGGTCTCACGAAAACGATCATAACTCCTTCATCCAAACTCAAAATGAGGTGCAACCAAGTGTGTTGGAAAGCTAACTGAAAGGACTTTCATTTTAAATATCGTGGGGCATCCAGTTCTAAGTGTTCTAAAAACTAATCTCATTTAAAGTTGAACCTTACCTTAACTAACACCCAAAACTCAACTCGTAGAGAAGGCTTGAACTCGTCTAAGAACTAAAATCCTCCCACAAACCTAATGCACCCCAAACTAACCAAATGAGGCTTAAAACATGGATATATAAGAGCATGCAGTTACGGGGTGTCACTGTACAACTTGACTTTTGATTTTGGTATATACTTGTTGGTGGTATTGATCATTGAATAGAGAACATTGATTGATTGCATGATTTTGGTTGTTGAGAATTGTGAATTGCTAGTGGTGATCCGAGTATCGTTTCATGCTTGTATGAAAATAACTATTAAAGAATTATAAATATGATAGTGGCAAGTGTCATATAATCTTGATATTATGGTGAAAATGTTATGAAATACTAATGAGAATGTTTATTTTTTGATGAGTGTACTTGATTGATGACGGGAAGTAGATATTGAGAACTTGAGAAATGATGTGATTTTACTATTGAATGACTATCTTGATGATGATTATATTATTGAAAGAATAATGAGATTGATTGCTTGATCGTTGAATATATGAGTTATGTCTACTCATTGTATACTCTCATGCTTATTTGAAAATGATTATTGTGTTGAGATGAAACATTGATTGAGTCTTTAATTGATGAGAAGATGGACAAAATATGCATGCTTGTCAGTTGATGAATAAGGGGTGCTTGTCATATTTAGCTCATGTGTGGGTCTATTCGCAAGAGCCACCATCATTGGAGACCACAAGGATTGCTAGAGAGTTTATGGACATGTTTTTGATGGATTTTCTAGATGTCCCTCTATATTATGATATCAGCTTTGCTATCGATGTGGAGCCGGGCACTAAGCCTAGTTCTATTGCCCCCTATCATATTGCTCCAGCTAAGTTGAAGGAGAAATTGGAGGATTTGTTGAGGAAAGGGTTCATACGTCCGAGTGTATCCCCATAGGGTGCTCTTGTCTTGTTTATGAAGAAGAAAAACAGAACTATACATATGTGTATTGATTATTGCCAGCTAAACATAGTGATCATCAAGAATAAGTATCCTTTGCCTCGCATTGAAGATCTTTTTTACTAGTTGCAAGGTGTCTCGATATTCTCCATGATTGATTTGAGGTCCGACTATCATCAATTGAGAGTTCGGGAGTCTGATATCCCAAAGACAGCTTTCAAGACCCGTTATGGTCCTTATGAGTTCGTGGTTATATCATTCAGGTTGACTAATGCCCCTGCTGCTTTTATGGAGTTGATGAACCGAGTGTTCAAACCCTACTTAGACATATTTGTGATTGTGTTTATTGATGATATCTTGGTTTATTCCAAGAGTGTTTTCGACCGCGTTCAGCACTTGAGGATTGTACTTCAGAGATTGAGGGAAGAGAAGTTATATGAAAAGTTCTCAAAGTGTGAGTGCTGGGTTGAGTCTATAGCATTCCTTTGTCATGTAGTGCGAAAGGATGGTATTATGGTAAATCCAAAGAAGGTAGCAACTGTTCGTGAGTGGGCTAGGCCAATTTCTATGACTAAGATTTGGAGTTTCACTGGCTTGGCAAGGTATTATTGGTGTTTCATACAAGGATTCTCTTCTATAGCAACCCTATTAACTAAACTTACTCAGAAGATGTGGCATTTCAGTGTTTTGAGGAGTGTGAGGCGAGCTTTCAAAAGCTTAAGGATTTATTGATTTCAGCACCTATTCTTGCTTTGCCCGAGGAGGGAGTGCCATTTGTTATTATGTATTATGGTGCTTCTGGAGTGGGTTTGGGTGGTGTATTGATTTAGATTGGGAAAGTGATAGCTTATGCTTCTACTAATTGAAGGTGCATGAGAGGAACTACCTTACCAAAGATTTAGAGTTGGCTATGGTGGTGCTTGTATTGAAATTGTGGCAGCATTATCTTTATGGGGTGCATTGTGAGATCTTTATCAATCACCAGAGTCTCAAATCCACCTTCTCTCAGCCTAATTTGAACATGAGATAGCATAGGTGGTTGGAGTTGCTTAAAGACTATGGCATCTCCATTCTATATCACCCGGGCATGGGTAATATGGTGGCAGATTCTTTGAGCCAAAAGGCCTCTAGTACGGGGAGTTTGGCATTCTTAACGGTTGAGGAGAGGCCTTAGCTTTTGAGGTTCAGTCAGTTGCTAGATAGCTGGTTCGGTTGGATATTTCTCCTCTTCAGAGTATTTTGGCCTTTGTTGAGGCTAAATCTTCATTGCTTGGTCAGATATGTGCTCACTAGGTTGAGGATACTAGATTGTGCATGACTAATGATAAAGTGTTGAGGGTTGAAGCCAAAGCAACTGCGATTGATTTTGAAGGTGTTTTAAGGATACATAATAGAGCTTGTGTGCCGTAGGTAGGGGATTGGGTGAGATTGATATTATAGGAGGCCCGTTGTGCTAGATATTCCATCTATCTTAGTGTGGCAAAGATCTAACATGATTTGAAACAACATTATTGGTGGTTCGGGATGAGAAGGGACATTATTGAGTTCGTGGCAAAGTGTTTGAATTGCCAACAAGTCAAGTATGAGCACCAAAAACCTGTTGGGTCAATGCAAAGGATGTCCCTTCTCGAGTAGAAATGGGAGCGAGTGACTATGAATTTTGTTATAGGTTTTCCAATGGCCTTGGGCAAGTTCGATTCAGTTTGAGTGGTTGTTGATCGTTTGAGCAATTTGGCTCACTTATTATCGGTGAAGAATAGCTACAGCGTGGAGTAGTTAGCTAGGTTGTACATCTGGAATATTATTAGATTGCACGGGGTGCCAGTGCTTATAGTGTTCGACCGAGGATCTGGGTTTACCTCCTATTTTAGGAAGGCTCTATAGTGTAGTTTGGGTACTCGGTTGGATTTAAGTTCAGCTTTTCGCCCCCAAACTGATGGACAGTCCTAGCGTAGTATTTAGGTGTTAGAGGACATGCTTCCAGCTTGTGCCATAGATTTTAAGGCCAGTTGAGATTAGTATTTGCCCTTGGAAGAGTTTGATTATAACAACAATTATCATTCCAATGTCCAGATAGCACCACTTAAGGCTTTATATGGCGAGAGGTGTAGATCGCCTAGTGGATAGTTTTACTCGGGTTCAGTGGACGTGTCGAGTGTGGATCTACTCAATGATGCCATGGATCGGGTTTGATTAATATATTGTAGGCTATTGATAGTGTAGAGCTATCAGATGTCTTATGCAAATTGGACGACTATGTAATGCCCGATAAGATTACTAAAATACCCCAAGAGGAGAGGAGTGCACATAATGAATCTTCCTATGCTCTGATGGGAAATTTCATGTTGGATATGTGATCAGCATGAAAAATTGAGTAGGGAAGTGGTCTCGGTTGATTTTTAGAGCAATCGGATCAAAAGATAATTTTTTGATGCAAAACAATTTCTAGTGAGGGTGTGGGACAGGTGTGCGACGCACACCTACAACAGACCAACATTTAATTTTGTTCCAAAAATTATCTAAGGACACACACCTACAACAGACCAACATTTAATTTTGTTCCAAAAATTATCTAGGGGATTGGAAAGCTCACTTGGAGAGTTTTTGGTGAAAAATACCAAAATCGAATAAAGTCCACATCGCAGGCCCCATGTTCCGAGATGAAACTTTTTTCTTAAATTTGCGAGAGGCATTCTAGACCTTTCCCAATCCCAAAAGATCCGTCACAGGTAGAGGACATCCCGCCAGGCAGAATGTTAACCTATTCGAGCCTCAAGGACAGCTGGATCCAAGATGAGGAACCCTTGGATCCAGCTGTCCTTGTTGAGTAGGCCCCACAAGATGAGATTTCCAATGCTAAGCTTCGCCAGGCTATTCAAACTCTAGTCCAAGCTATCACAACACCTGCTACAAGTTAAGGAGTGGGTAAACAGGATGCATAGGACACATCTAGAGTCCGAGAATTCTTGAGGATGAATCTGTCTGAGTTCACAAGGTCTGCATCAACTGAGGATCCTGAGAACTATGTGGAGGAGCTTCAGAAAGAGTTCCAGGTAATGCATTTGGTTGATGTTGACAGAGTTGAACTGGCTGCTTACTAGCTCAAAGGTCTGGCCAGACTATGGTTGGATCAATAGAAGAAGGGTAGAGGAGAAAATTCCCCATTGCTGACTTTGGCAGAGTTCGAGGAAGCTTTATTGGGCCGTTTCTTTCCCAGAGAATGAAGGGAAGCCAAGGTAAGAGAGTTCTTGAATCTGAAACAGGGCTCTATGACTATGCAAGTGTATGGGTGTCAGTTCACTCAGCTATCCCGCTATGCTCCGGATATGGTTGCTGACATGAGAGGGAGAATGAGGATGTATGTTGATGGGTTGAACAGACAACCAAAGGGAGATGGGAGGGGAGCAATGTTTGTAAGTGATATGGACTCAGGAGATTGATGACTTCTGTGCAACAGGATGATAAAGAGAGAAAACATGACATAGAAGAGTTCAAATATAAGAAGGCTAAGACATCTAACCATAAGGTTGGAAAGAGATGGAATGGTAACAGATTCCAATCCAGGCCAACACCATCATCTGTCAATTCACCTGGTACTAGAATTAGGAATGATCAGAGGTCTCAGAATGTTGGAGCCCATGGATCTCAATCACAAGCTTGTGTGGCTCAAGGTGCACATGGTAAACCGCCATGTGGTAAGTGTGGCAGATTATGCTTGGGTAAATGTCGTGAGAGAGTGATGCATGCTTCTAGTGCGATTAAGTGGAACATTACGGGAGAGACTGTCAAATGTGGGCTAACCAGACTTAATCTTCTGCACTAGCCCCACCAACTAGAGGAACCCAGGAAGATGCTACATCAGGCGTAAGTGGACCCATAAATTGTTTGTATGCCATAGGTAGTCGCCAAGGTTAGGAGAACTCCCTAGATATGTTGACGGGTATGATACGAGTCTTTTCTCTTGATTGTTATGTTTTGATGGATCCTAGTGCCACATTGTCATTTGTTGAAACAACCACAAAAAGTGCCCGCAAATATGCCTCAGAAGTTCCCTGAATCATAATTTGCATATATCCCAAAATTTGTGTGTGATATCGAAAATACGACTTCATATTCTTGTTCAGGAGAAAAATTGAGTAGGAGATGGGTCTAACCCCGATTTAAGAGAAGCCGTAGTAAAATTTGAAAATCGCAATAATGCGATTTCCAGTGAGCTATAGCGCACTAGGTGCGACGCGCCAAGGGAATGCCATTGTGTATTTTGTGCCTAGTTATTTGTTGCCTGGTCCAAGGCTTTTGGGTCTTGGACCTAAGTATTCCCATACATGAAAATACCTATACTTAGTCATATTTCACATCCATATTATCTAAGATATTCCCAATACTCTCTCCAACACTTAGAAAAATATTTCACTCAAAATTCAAGTGCCCATATTTCTTCCGGTACTTAAGGAATTCATCCAAAGCTAAGGTATGTGGGTTTCATTCATAGGTTTCTTTCACCCATGAAGCCCAAGCTTCCTTTGTACCTAAATTACATAGCTTTCACCCGTGAAGCCCAAGCTTCCTTTTTACCTAAATTACATGGTTTCAAGTAGATTTACTTATGGGTCTTACTTATTATGAAATGGACTATGAACTATGTTGGGGTTTCATGAAATTGTCACAGTTTTAGCATGTTTTGAGCTACAAATCTAAGATCTATTGTGGGATTTGATGAAGGGTTTTGATATATATTGCTTGAGAGTGTTACCAAGTATTGATGGATGGTTTTACATTGAACTTTCTAGCATGATTTCATCCCTGAATTGCATGGTTTTATACTAGCACTACACACCCGCCAAGTGTTTGATAAAATGTTTGGTTATGATTTCTTGAGGAATTGAAGGTCCAGTAGATATCTTATGTGTTGAATGACTTTATGATGATGAAAGGAATGTAAGCATATGTTGTTTTCTCTATAGTGTTGGGAATTGACCATGCCTCACTCGGGGGAGTTGTGAGGCCGGGTAACCATGTCGAGGGGTTTGTACCTTGATAACCATGTCGAGGGGTTTGTCCCTTGATAATTGAGATGAGGGGTTGGTACCTCAATCACCACGAGTGGTAGGGTGAGACGCTCCACCAACTAATTGAGGGGTTTGTACATCACCATGGATAGTAGAGTGAGATGATCCACCAACCAATTAAGGGGTTGGTACCTCAATAGACTATGATTTCTATAATAATGGTCTCTTCTTGCACATGTATTTTGTTCCATGTAAGTATGATTTACTTTAAGCATCTTCCATGCATGTCGTATGTTTATATGTTACTCATTGCCTATGCTTATGCATTTCAATTATGTTGCTTATCTCTTGTTGCATTGCATCCTACATACTTGATACATTCAAATGTACTAACGCATACTCTATGCCTACATGATGTCACCATATAGGAACCGGAGCCCCACTTGAGCATCTTCCTCCACGTGGCTAATATGATTTCTCTCAAGCTAGTTTATGAGTCCTCCATTCCGTGAATAATGTCTATGATCATATGCTATGTAATAAGACTATCTTTTTTTTATGTATGTATTGACTACGAGGGTGAGCCCGGTTGCTTGTCTTGGCCCCCGCCCCTATTTAAGTTTTAAAGGTGTTTCCGGACATGTTATGTATAGATCTTTGAATCTCTTGTTTTGATATTTATGATATGTAAGTTTCCTTTTAGCCCCTTTGTCCTTATTTCTAATCTAATTATGTTGTTTAATTGCTTCCGCGACTAATGATATGTAATGATATGTTAAGAGTCTTGTTTGAGGTCACTTTGGGTTCCTTATTCGAGGTGTCACATCTAGACCCTAGGCTTGGGTCGTGACAAACTTGGTATCAGAGCACTAGGTTGTTAATGGTCCTCGGCATCCAATACACCGCATCAATTAAAGTCCTATTTATGGTCGTGTTATGCACCACAATATGAGTAGGAGGCTATGAGACATTTTAGGAGATGTTTTCCTTCTTCTTGATCTACGTCGTGCTATAGAATTTAAGTGAGTTTCCCTCTAATGAATGTTCTTTGTCATGTTTAGATCATGCCTAACACAAGATGAAGGAGAGTTCGCACTCGTGAGGAATAACCGACTCATGGTGAGCTCCAGGATGCTCACACTTTGCTAGCTCAAGCTATGGCCAACCAAGTTAATCAAGGTGCCCAAGCCCCTCATACTCCTACCCCGAGATCCAGGGTGAAAGACTTCATGAGGATAAGCCCACCAGAATTCTATGTGTCTAAGGTAGATAAGGACCCTTAAGAGTTCATTGATGAGGTCTATAAGGTATTGGCTATCATGGGTGTTAGATCGGAAGAGAAAGCGAAGTTGGTGGCCTACCAACTCAAAGGGGTAGCACAAATATGGTTTAATCAATGAAATGAGGAGAACGGAATCAAGAAATGGTGCTTTGGGAGGAGTTCAAGGTAGTTTTTCTTAATCAGTTCTTCCCTATTGAGCTTAGGGAGGCCAAGATGGTGGAGTTTATGAATTTGAAACAATGGTCTATAAGTGTGAGGGAGTATGCCCTCAAGTTCAATCAACTCTCTAAATATGCTCCCCACTTGGTTACCGACCCAAGGTCTAGAATGAAAAAGTTCGTGATGGGTGTATCTGATTCGGTGAGTGGGGAATGTGGGTCCGCTATGTTGATTAGTGACATGGATTTGTTCCATTTGATGACCTATGCCGAACAAATGGAGGAGGAAAAGTAGAGGAAGAGGAGGAGTAGAGGGCCCGTTTTGAGTGAAAGTTCCAAAGTCGAAAGGGTGGTCGGTTCCATCAAGGCCAAGAATCTTCTCATGCTTCTAATAGGGGGTTTGCCAATGACTTCCACAAGGGCCTAAAGTGTTGGTGTTGTGGTTCATAATAATGTGTATTCAAAATGTGGTAGGGGTCATGGGGGCCCATGTTTGAAAGACACTAATATATGTTATGGATGTGGGGAAGTGGGTCACGAAAAGATTAATTGTCCTCGTAACCGCAACAAGTGTAAGAAGGTCTGTCCACGAGGTGCAAATGCGGTTCCATTTGGGAGAGGTGGTCAACAAGGTGGTACCCCAAGGCACAATCAGTTCTATGCACCCCAAGAGAGTCAAAGAGTTGAGAGGTTCCCGATGTCATCACTGGTATGTTAAAAGTCTTTGATTTTCATGTGTATGCATTGATTGATCCAAGTGACACTCTTTCTTTTGTTACCCTTTTTGTTGCCAATAAATTAGGTGTTGAGCCCGAATTGTTGTGTGAGTCTTATGATATGTCTACTCTTATTGATGCATCTATTGTTGCTAGAAAGGTTTATAGAAATTGTCCCGTTTGCATTTTGCATAAGATATTGCCTTGGGATCTGGTTGAGTTGGAAATGGTGGATTTTGATGTCATACATGGGATTGATTGGTCGCATGCATATTATGCCTCTATTAATTGTAGAACTCGTAGGGTCAAATTCCAATTCCCAAATGAACCCATCTTTGAGTGGGAGATTCAAGGTTCATCTCTTACATTAAAGCCCCTAGGTTGATCTCTAAGTGGTGTCTTTATCATCTTGTGAGGGTAAGGGAATTGGTCCAAGGTCCTTCCTATAGAGTCAGTTCTGATTGTAAATGAGTTCCTTGATGTCTTTCCAAATTACCTTCCCGGTGTTCCTCCTGAAAGGGAAATAGATTTTGGTATAGACCTCCTTCCTGATACTCAACCCATTTTTATTCCTCCTTAGTATATGGCCCCGATAGAGTTAAAGGAGTTGAATGAGCAATTGAGGGATTTGTTGGAGAAGGGTTTCATTAGGCCTAGCCAATCACCTTGGAGTACACTGGTGTTGTTTGTGAAGAAGAAAGATGGGTCCCTTAGAATGTATATAGACTACTGGCAAGTCAATAGGCACACTATAAAAGAATAAGTATCCTTTTCCAAGGATTGATGATTTGTTTTACCAAAAGAATTTCAAGGGACTAGCCACTTTTCTAAGATTAATCTTCAGTCTGAGTATCATCATATGAAGGTAAGCGAGTGTGATGTTCCCAAGATGGCCTTACGGACTACGTATGGGCATTATGATATTGTTGTATGTCCTTTGGGTTGACCAATGCACCGGCCATCTTCATAGATCTTATGAATAGGGTCTTTAAACCCTACCTTGATTTATTTGTTGTGGTATTCCTTGATGATATTTTTATCTATTCACATAGTGAGGAGGAGCATAAGAGTCATTTGAGGGTAGTGTTTCAAAGATTGACGAAAGAGAAGTTGTGTGCTAAGTATGTGAACTGTGAATTTTGGTTGAAGGAGGTTGCCTTCCTAGGTCATGTGGTGTCGGGGGACGGAATCAAGGTGGATTCCTAAAAAGGTAGATGTGATTAGAAATTAGCCTAGACAATTGACCCCATCAGATATTAGGAGTTTCTTGGACTTAGCGGGTTACTACCGGAGGTTTGTGAATGTGTTCTCTTCTATTGCCTCTCCTATGACCAAGTTGACTCAAAAGAAGGCCAAATTTGTGTGGACCGATGAGTGTGAAAAGAGTTTCAAAACACTGAAAGATAAGCTTGTGTCCGCTCCTATATTGTCACAACCGAAAGGGCTAGAAGGGTTTGTTGTGTATTATGATGCTTCAAGGGTTTGTTTGGGTTGTGCGTTGATGCAAAATGGTAAGGTGATAGCCTATGCTTCTAGACAACTCAAAGTACATTTGAAGAATTATCCTACTCATGATCTTGAATTAGCCGTTGTGGTCTTTGCTTTGAAAATTCGGCGTCACTATTTGTATTTGGGTGCATGTTGATATGTTCAGCGATCATAAGAGTCTCCAATATGTCTTCACTCAAAAGGACCTCAACTTGAGACAAAGAAGGTAGTTAGAACTTCTTTAGGACTATGATATAAATGTGCATTATCATCCTGGTAAGGCTAATGTGGTGGCCAACGCTTTGAGTAGGGTTTCCATGTGTAGCCTAGTACATGTTGGTGATGGTGGCAAAGGGGTAACTAGGGAGGTCCATCAGTTGGCTAGATTGGGAGAGAGGTTCGAAGAGGTGGATAATGGGGGTGTTGTGGTAGTTGATGGCTCTAAATCTTCACTGGTTGAGGAGGTGAAACCTAAGCAAGATCTTTACCCCACTTTGTTAGAATTGAAGGCATCCTTAAAGGATGGTAAGTTGTGTCCTTAGGTACCAAGGTAGGTTGTGTGTGCCTTGTGTTGATGACTTGAGGGAGAAGATTCTTGATGAGGCTCATAATTCTTCTTATTCCATTAACCCCAGTTCTACCAAAATGTATAGACATTTGAGGGATATGTATTGGTGGGGAGGTACGAAGAGGGACATTGCCAAATTTGTCTCTGATTGTCATAGTTGCCAACAATTCAAAGTCGAACATCAAAGGGTGGATTAACCCAAGAAATAGAGATTCCTACATGGAAGTGAGAGGAGATTAGTATGGATTTTGTGGTTAGGTTGCCCAAGACTAGAAGGGTTTTGATTCAATATGGGTTGTGGTTGATAAGATGACAAAATTGGCCCACTTTCTACCGGTTAAGACCCCATATGGGGCTGAAGATTATGCTAGGTTTGTACATTCATGACTTGGTGAGGTTGCATGGGGTTCTTTTTTCCATTATATCGGATAGTGGTGCTCAATTTACTTCACATTTTTGGAGGTCCTTTCAAAGGGGTCTTGGTACAACAGTTAAACTTAGTACGGCCTTTCACCTTCAAATAGATGATCAAACCGAAAGAACTATCCAAAAACTTAAGGATATGCTTAGGGCTTATGTATTAGAGTTTAAGGGTAGTTGGGATGATCACCTTCCATTGATTGAGTTTGCCTATAACAATAGCTATCATTTTAGCATCGTTATGGCCCCTTTTGAGGCGCTATATGGTAGACGTTGTAGACCACTGGTTGGGTGGTTTGAGGTTGGAGAGGTGGCTTTATTAGGACCAGATATGGTTATGGAGGCCCTTGACAAGGTTTAGGATGATTAGAGAAAGGTTGAAGACGGCCTAAAGTCACCAAAAGTCTTATGCCGATGTGAGGAGAAGGGATCGTGAATTCAAAGTTAATGATTGGGTCTATTTGAATGTGCCACCCATGAAGGGCGTGGTTCGTTTTGGTAAGAAGGACGAGTTGAGTCCATGATATGTGGGTCCTTATAGGGTGATGAAGAGGATTGGCAAGTAGCTTATGAGTTAGAGTTGCCTAGTGAAATGGAATTAGTTCATCCGGTGGCGTATTCCTAATTATTTATATATATATATATATATATATATATATATATATATATATATATATTGTTACGTTGGCCTTTCAGAATGCAAGTTCTAGTTTTGGAGTTTTAGATGATGTGGTTAGTGTATTTGTGTTGTTTAATCTTGTTGTGGCCCAACTTTACAGGTTATGACGGCATCTCCCTTGATCCGGAATGTCTAGTAACGGGTGTGAGGGTGTCACGACTCAAGCCTAGGTCCTAGATGTGACATGATGAATGGAGAACCCGAAGGAACCCCGAACAAGCCTCTTAACATATCATACACTTCATTGGTTGCGGAAGCCATATAAATAAGATTCAAAGTGACAAAAATAAAAAGGGAAGCAGGTCTAAGGATGTTTTTCATGATAACTTGAACATAAAAGGAGTCAAACTTATAATACAAACCAACCCAAATATCCAACAACATTTCTGCTACGAATGGGGTGGGGGGCTAGACATCTCCTGGGCTCACCCTCATAGATAGGTATCCAAAAGCATAAGATAAGGTCTTAACATAAATATGAAAGAAAGTAGATATTGTCCCTAGATATGAGGACTCACCAAAGGCTCTCTTCAAATGCACTAAACTAGCCACGCGGGGAAGGATGGCCAATTTGAGCTCCAGTCCCTACATAGTGATCTCATGTAGGAATAGAGTATGCTTTAGTACTTGAAATGTACTAAGTATATGGGGTGCAATGCAACAAGGGAAGCAAGCCATAGTAGTCGAAATGCATAAACATAATCAAATGTAAGCTCAATATGTCTTGCATGATCAATGCTTAAGGTAAAACATACATGGAGGTTATCATACTTGCATAACTCATGAAAAGCATAATAAAGTGACATGAGTAGCTCATCCATATACCTTGTACTAGAGGATGTTGACACCCAGTTTTTACTCTCCGCAATATGAATTAATTATTGAGTTTCTTCAATTCTAAAACAATTTAAAATAATTAGCATTTGTAAAATTTAAAACATTTTTCAGTGATTTTCATATATAATTTTCTTTATTTTTATGATTTGCTGATGATGTTGTCACGTTTGATTAATCACCTTTCATGATTTTGATTGATTATTTTATTTTGTCGAAATTAGAGGCTCGCTAATTAATTGATAAAATCTATCGTATTCATATTCATCATTTTAATTCAATTTGGTCAAGATTTATAATTGAGTTGGCCAATTTTTTCTCCCACTCTTTGAACCCATTTTGAGCTGTCATTTTAATTTAAGTTCAAATCAAATTTGGCCCAAATCAATCCTTAGACCCAACACAAATACCCTAGACCCGGCCCAATCCATATGTTTTCAGCAAAAACATATATACGTGTATGTATATATTCCCCAACGTGAAGACACGCGCCTTTCTTTTCTCTTTTTCTTCTTTCTTCTCTTTTCTCACGCTCATCCCCTTCACACCCTTATCTTCTTCTCAGCAAACCCAGTAGACCCAGCAAACGACGAACAACCGACAACCCAATCTTCTCCTTAACGTTCACCTTCACCACTCCATCACGCTCCCCATATCTTTTCCCTACGCGTCCTCGCTTTTCTTCCAAAAGCCGTAGGCCAAGGAGCAAATCGAGAATAAAAATCAATGGCACACCTAAGTTGGCAACAACAAGACCCTACCCACTTTCAAGTTTGAATTAAGAAAACTCCAATCCCCCAATTTATTCTGTATTTTCCCCCCCATCGTTACCCAAATTCTTCTCCTATATAACCCCTCATTCCTCACCATTTTGAGAGGGGCGGTCATTATTTATTGTGAAGAAAACATACATCAAGACGTTCTTTCACTCGAAAAGAGATTCAACTCCCATCTGGGAAATAAGCTTTGCTCACCCAGTTTCGAAGGATTTGAAACCAGGAACTCTTCGTTTCTTAATCCGAAAAGCATAAGACCAAGTTCTATTTTGGTGGTGTCGAGGTTCACTGTTAAAGCTCAAGGTCCCAGGTCGCTGCTCCGAAGAAGGTAATTTCTTTTAAATTAACTTGTTCGTAACGATTGTGTTAGAGTTGTTTGTGTATATGGTTGAATTTACTTTGTTTCCTGTTTAGATTCATGTGACTACCACACTGATTTGAGTTTGATTCGTGTTAATCCAATGTGCGTATTCGTTCTGAAGTTTAAATTTACGAATACGATTTCTGGTTCCAAACGTTTTTTTTTCTTTGCTTCAGTTCTAATGCTTTCAAGCACATCTATGTCTGGAGCTGTTGTTTGTCGTCTCATCTTAGTCTCTTTCTCGTCCTGTTTACAATTTAACGAACTATCTACGTATCTTCGTATCAAGTGTGGTTGCTGTTTGTTTCTTCACTGATCCTAAGATGTTGTTATCTGGTGCGTTAGTCAGCCTTATCCTGAGATTTACTCGGTCTTTCATTTGCTTGTTAAGGTTTGGGTTGAAATAATTTTGACAAACTTATTATATGAATGCTTAAGGACCAAAATCTTCCTGTTCCACTGAATGTCTTGTTCATTTGAAATATAATCCTAAGCTGCTATGATGCTACTGTAAGTTTATTATCTGGTTAATAAATGAAGTTTGTTTCGGTTCGAATCTAGATTTTGATTTACAAGCGTCCCAGGTTTACTTTGTTTCTTTCGTTCTGGTCTCATGTAAGCTGAGTCCTCCTTGTCTGTTCATGTCATTTTGTTTTGGTTTCACTGTCTCTTGTTCTGATTTTGAGGTTTAGGTCATAATCTTTTACCTCACTCGAATTCCCCTTTGATCTGTTGGGTCGAATTTGTGATACGTGCTTTCGGTTTTGACTTTCCTTTTGCTATATTAGAGGGTAAATCAGTGTTTAAGTCCCTGTTTATACATCTGATCCATAAATTGGTTGCTAAATTTTTAGAAATTAGTGTTATTTGGTTCGAGTCGTGTAGGAAAGCTTCGGAGTTTTTTCTTTTGAGTCTGTGATGTCCTCTTTTCCCAAATCTATTCTCATGCTATTTTATCCTTGCGAATATGATGTCAGTATTTTCTGGTTTCTTTGCTTAAGCTATTGGTCTCAAGATGAATTTCCTTCCCTCTATGACTTGTCCTTTTCCTGTCTAACATCCATTTTGGTTTCGAAACATAGCCAGCATTTAAACTCTAAACGTCATGACATACCTGTTAGCTTCTAGTTACTTCATTGCTGCTGGTATGTTCATATTCCTAGACATCAAAGAAGAGGTTTCTTAGGTCGTATTAAGGAAGGCATCCTGTTTCTAACAGATTGTGTTTCTTTTGGCGTAAAGTCAGATTTGTTTAAGCTGTTCTTTAGATTCTTTCAAGCGAAAGTGACATCTCTTGCAAATTGATTTGTGTGCTACATCTAGGACCAATCGTTAATTTAGCTTTCCCGCATTATTCCTTGGTAGGATGATCTGGAAAATCCAGTTATATTCCGACACAATGCACTATTTTTTGTCAGACTGCTACATTAGTTGGGTCTTCTCTCTAGGTGATAAAAATGTTCAGTTGTATCAGTCCTGATTTTAAATCTGGCCGAGCTTGGCGCTGACATGAATCTGTCCTTATAAGTATGGATACCAGAAACTTTCGCTCTATGTAATCTGTCAAACATGGAAAAGATTTGGAACTTGTTCAAGTATGTGTTTGAATTTGGTCCTTGTTTTGATTTTTGCACAAGTCTTCATGTAAGCCACGCTCTATAATCCATATTCATGCTCCTTTACAGATTGCTTGTCTTTGTTCATTTAAGGGCGTGTTGATTTCTTCTTTCTTTAAATACTGATAACAGTGCACCTACATGCCTTTATATCAATATACTTTCTCATTAAATGCTCAGAATTGTTATTTACCTATTTTACGTGTTTTGGGGCTCTTCTGCTCTTGTTTACATTTTGTTGGGCCATGGAGGCCCACTCTCCCTTCGTGAGTCAACCTTGTCTACTTGCCGAGAAAGGAAACAGTCTACAAGGCCTTGGAACGGATATAAAGGTTGCAGGAAGTTGAAATCAAAGAGTATACACTAGCATACAACCAGTGTATGCAAGCAGGAAATGGGCCAATAGCCCAAGGAGCAGCAACAGACTTAACCAATGGCCAGGCAGGTCCAAAATGTTAGAAATTAGGACAGGTTTTGAAATTGTGCCTGCCAAAGCACAATTTTGCTTTATTTTCTTACTTTGTTATATTTTGTGATATTTGTCTAACACTAACATTAATTTTAGTATTATTAGTTTTAATCTAATTAAATTTCCCAAACGACGGATCATCTCGCGTTAACACTTCAATTCATTTTATTTTAACTATTGTTAAATAGTCTAAACTATTTTCAAAGAGGTAAAATTATTAAATTCCTTTCAATATTAGTTGATTTTTTAAATTTCAAGTCCCGTTAAAATATGATTCCTTTTAAAATTGTTCTTAAAACGTTAGATTATTTATTTTTAGCATTAAAGAAAAAAAAAAACAAAGAACAAATATATGAATATCTCTTTATTTGAAATATTTGCCATTTTGTTGAAGAAAGAGGAAAAAGGTGTTTTCTTAAAAGCCTTAATCTAATTTTAGGAAATATAAATTTTCTTTTAATATCAAGTCTTTCCTTCATTTATTTAGTCTATAATTTTACATCAAGATTTTCAAAGTCAGTCAAAATTTTTCTAATCACTGGATAACCGCGTTTTAGTGGCCATTTCGAGTGCGTAAAGCCTTCTCGAAGTGGAAATTGAACCCAAACTTTTTCTTTGGATTTTTGAAAGATTGTTTTTCTTTTTAGATCTTTTTAAAAAGAATGTTTTAAAGATTTTCTTAATTTTTCCTAAAAATTAAGTGGCGATTCTGTTTTAATTTTGAGAATTTGGTTTGCTTAAATCAATTAAGTAACAAATTGAGTTTTCGAAACGCAAGTCATTTTTCCAAATAACAGAGAGTGAGGAATATTTCATAGGTTATTATAATAAAGAACCATCATAAATCATCATCAGAGAATATCTTGGGGACATGAGCATATATAAGGAAAATCATAGTTCAAGAATGACATATACTATAAAGCTTTTGGGAGTTCATAAAAGATAGTGAGAAACACAAGGTGCCATAGATAACTAAAATATTAATATTCTTGGGTGAAAATACATCACTTTACATTAAAAACTATTTTATTATGCAAGGAATATTGGCAATCATAATGAAAACACGTTACACACTTGTAGAAATCATCATGTACCTTTAGGGGAAAATACCAATTGAATTTGTGAAACAAAAAATTATAGTAACTTTAAATCACTTTTGGACTTAACATAAAGGATCCATTTAAATTTATCATTACGGGACCTCTTGGGAACTTGTGGAGAACTTGAACATATGTGAGAGAGACCATAACCCTCATAAACCATGTGAGTTAATCCATGGAGTCCCGATGTGTTTCCCTACACCGGAAGAAAGGGAGAAATTACTTTGCCAGCGTGAACTTCCTAATGCCTAAGTGGATCCACTAATCCGTGTGTGAATCAGGTACTTGCCTCTAGTTCGTGGTCTCGGGTACTCGCCTCAAGCCTGGACTCGGGTACTCGCCTCAAGCCCTCATATTTTGAGTACTTGTCTATTAGGGATTTGGGTAATCACCTCTAATCCCTTTACCTACGGTGCACGTAGTTTTGGGACTTGAGTAATCGCCTCTAGTCCACTCTATGCCAGGTAGCCTCTCACAAGAGTAGGATAGTCATAGGTCATAGTATCATATCATAAAATCATTCCAAGTCATGTGGGAGGACAATTTATCCCATCCTCAACCCCTTTATATCATAGAGTGAAAGTCATAAGATAGATCCTTCATCATTCCTTAGATGGAAGGTCCTCATCATAATACATTCATTCATTAAATAGATGAGAGATCCTCTACCATCAACATTCATTCATAAGAATCTTTTCATTAGTTTAATACATGTTTGGGAACCCATAAATTATCATAACATGCTTGTCATGTAAATTTATTCAATGATCTCTCATCAGCATCAAGAATCCTTGTCAAGTAATTTAGTCTAACACATGGTGGGCATATGCACATGTACTTAAAAAATCATGCATTTCACAAGTAAGAGACAAGAGAAAAGTAAGATCAATCAATTTCAAAGTCATTCAAATCATCCCACTAATATTGTAGTAAAACTCTCATAATTCAAGAAAGAATCATATTTCAAGATATATAGGGAAAATAATTAGTTTAAATCATTCTTAATTAACCTAGCACGATAATATACATCACCCTTCAAAATATGGACATGAGAGCATGAAATCGATCTTATCAGGCAAAAATAATTTATTTTGAATATCATGAAAATCAACTAAACACATAAGTTCCTTCATAACTTTCCATAGCATCATAGATGACTTAACTTGAATATCTTAGGATCCATCATAATATCAAATCCCAACAATATTTTGGCAAAAATATCATTTCTTTGTAAGACTTATATATGGGACATGTGCATAATGCATAATAATATCGTCACAAACAAAAGTACATAAATAACCCTAAAATAATCTATAAATTCATAAATACGACATAATACCTTTACTTCATGTTAATGCACAAATATAAACAATAATAAATTGCATAATAGTAATACCATATTCAAAAGTTCATAAAATAACCATAAAGATTCATAAACTTCATGTAGTAGGAGAAGAGAAATGGTTGGACTTGTGAGAAGGAAGGTTCCCACAATCAAACCCACGTACCTCAAACCTCGAAGTTTCTTGAAGAAAATTGGGGGAAGACTTGAGGCTTGACTTGTATTCTTGAAATTCCAAATGTGCTCTTGAGATTCTTGAAATTGGATAGAGGATTTGGTGATGAATTGGAAGGATTTTGGGAGTGTTTTGAGAGATTTGGGTTAGAAAAATGGTTGAAAATGAAGGATTCCCATATATATAGGCATTGGGTATTCACCCAAATGGAGTTGAATGAAAAAGAGAATTTTTGACCTAAGGTGCGTCCTATCCGCGTCGTGGTCTTGACGCAAACAACCATTGGTTTGCGAAATTTCACCAAAAAATATTTTTTTGGCCTGGGTAAAATATACCTTATAGGTAATCATTGCCCCACGCAACTTTGCCCTCTGAACAAGAATATGAAGTCAGATTTGCGAAATTATGCATGAATTTTAAGATATTGAAAATGCATCATAGGGTCTTTTCGAGCTATGTTGAGGGGTTTACAATAGGGGTGTACATGGTGCGGATTGGTGCGAATTTTTTAAAAACCAAACCAAACCATTAAATGTGATTCTTTTAATATATAAACCAAACCAAACCAAATCAATGTGGTTTTTTCAACCTCGATTTTTTTCGAATTGGTGCGGATTGGTGTGGTTTGCGATTTTTTCTGTTTTTTTTTTAATAATTTGGTAACCAACCTTTTCTTACAAAATTATGTATAGAAAGATGATTCTCCTTTCATAGCCATAGAAGAAGTTGATTAATATGAATAATGAAATTGGTTTTACATACTAACTTGTTTTTCAATTTCTTAGAAACTACTAATT